>CM051010.1:22554172-22604172 GCA_027704905.1 Muraenolepis orangiensis
GTCTCTCCCTTCTCTCTCTCTCTCTCTCTCTCTCTCTCTCTCTCTCTCTCGCTCTCTCTCTCCCTCTCTCTCTCTCCCTCTCTCTCTCTCTCTCTCTCTCTCTCTCTCTCTCTCTCTCTCTCTCTCTCTCTCTCTCTCTCTCTCTCCTCTCTCTCTCCCTCTCTCTGTGTCTCTCCCCTCTCTCTCTCTCTCTCTCCCTCTCTCTGGTCTCTCCCCTCTCTCTCTCTCTCTCTCTCTCTCTCTCTCTCTCTCTCTCTCTCTCTCTCTCTCTCTCTCTCTCTCTCTCTCTCTGTCTGTTTCGAGCACTTTGTGTTTTTTCTTTTTCTCTCCGCCCTCTCCTTCTGCCTTCATATTTTTTTTCTTCTCGGCAGCTGGTAGATTCATACCATGGATTTTAAAACAGGCTCTGTGAGAGACAGATAGCGCCAGGAATTAATAGCCATTTCACGCTAGCACCTCTGCGGCCGGGCGGACCGCTGGGATAGAGGGAGCAAGTGGTCCGGGTGCAGCCAGAGCGCTGACGGCCCCAGAGACACTCTGTAATTGTCCCGCTCTGAAGAGCAGGTAGGTGTGCAAATTACCAAATGTGCCGTGTAAGCCCATTTCAGCCAGCTCAATCATTGTCAAACATTCCCAAGTTTTCACTGACTGCAAACAGGGTCCATTTTCTGAATTCCTCCACTGTCAATAAGGGCTGCTTTGAGCTTTATTCTTGTTTGTTCCTCGTGTAGTTGGTTCCCTACGGGTTCCCTAGTCAGTATGGATTACACGTCGATCTATCGATACACACATGTGCGTGTGTGGATATGTGTATGTTTATGGATGTCATCCACGCTGACAGAGCAGAAAGTTAGGAAACAAATCATCAATCTATCTCTCAAACTGTCAAACTAACACTCTATTTAGAGTGATACTGCAGGCTTCACTATATATATATATATATATATATATATATATATATATATATATATATATAAGAAAGAAAGAAAGAAAGAAAGAAAGAAAGAAAGAAAGAAAGAAAGAAAGAAAGAAAGAAAAAGAGGGAGAGATTGTGGTGTATGTATGTATTACTCTATATATATATATATATATATATATATATATATATATATATACTACTGTATTTATTGTACATTATAGCTATATATATAAACGTATTTCCTGTGTTAAGCTAGAATGTACAGCAAGCGCTCTGCTGGATCGCACATCATTTGAATCATTGAGCCATCCACAAACCAGATTGATCGAGCGTCAAAATTGGAAGACGTCCGAATAGTTTCCATTTCCATGGCCCATATCATCTTATTTTACCTCAGCCGCTTTTCAACTGAAACTCCTCTCCTTGATGTATTGCCTTTATATAAGAGAGTGTCAAAGCAGCCGGGACATGAAGGATTGCCGGACGTCGCGGCGATGCCTCGGGGTGGGCAAAAAATACCAGCTGATCTCACCCAGGCTTCCGATGCTGCAGCATCCGTGGATGGAGCTGGGGCCCAGATCGACGCGGGCAGACAGGAAACTACGCCAACTCTGTCTTCCTGTCTCACAGCGGAACGCTCTGTGGCTCGTCTCCAGGGCACGTGTGTGTGTGTTCTTACATGCTGCCCACGGTGGTGCAGGTCTGCCTGAGGTGGAGGGGTCGTCACATGGGGGAGGACGGGGTTAGTGTGCGATAGGGGGGGGGGGGGGGGGTTAGAGTGTGATAGGGGGGGGGGGGGGGGTTAGGGTGTGATAGGGTGGGGTTAGGATGTGGTTAGGATGTGATATGGTGCTAAATACCCTCATTGTCGCACGGTCACTCAGAAACCTTCTTGGTTCCGAATGCGTTTTTGTCAATTGGACTTACAAAGGGGTTGGTTGGTTTATGCGGTCGTACTTATTCATCTGCTATGATTTTTTGATGAGAACACAGTTCTGTGTAATTCAATTAGATAAAACCTTTTAAAACAAGGGAAAATGAGAGATAGTTATCAGTACATGAGTGTGAAGCTTATCACAGCACAGCACAGGAATTCCCATGGTGCAGTTCACCCGGTCTACCCTAGCGTAGGGATGATAAGCCCTTGGTTATTTAGACAGTTGACTCTAAAGTTTATATATTTTTCAAATTTTCATAGTGGATTTTAGCAAGGTAAAATAGCCATGGTACAATGTTGATCTGGTGATATAAACCTGACACATATGGTGATATGTGTCAAGTTATTATATTATATAATATACATCCAGTATATCCAGTATCCAATTAGAATTCACTATGCAAATGCTGTATGATGGTCTTGATTAATGTAGGATTAGGCCTATTAGGCTTATGTTTCATAAATGATAGAGGACCTACTCACAAATTATGATTTTGATGTATTAATAGGCAACGGATACATTTACATTCAGATGAATCGGCTACGTTGACTACAGCGGCAGGTAACAGGAATAGATTTCAACTCATTAAACATTCCCTCTGATATTATAGCTGCACTCATGAGTCACACCTCTGACAACACAACATCCTCCCTCCTCTCTCTCCCACGCTCTTCCTGTGGGATTTACAATGCTTTGACGAATGGCGGTAAGATACTACGACTATGTTGGAACGCCAGCGCGGTGCACGCTAGTTTTATCATCTGTCTTCACGTCACACTTCAGCCAGACCTGTCTCACCCGCAGGCAACGCAATGCGGTCACCCTGGGGGGTCACCCTGGCGGCTGGACAAATCACAAAACAATGGCAACCAACCAGAAAATAAATCACAATATATACATTTTGTAGTGTACAGCCTCCGTGTACAGCCTCCCTGTCCACCCCACCATATTCCGAAGACCTGGAGTGCCATTCCAGTGACGGCCCTGGTTCGGAGCATCGCTATCCGCAGCTACGAGTGGTAAGCGCACCTCAACTGTGAAATTGGGTGTGCATGTTGACCCGGGAGCCTCCGCTCTTCCCCCCGGCCGCGCCTCCTCGCTGTTCAGCCAGCCGTCCACCACACTGCCCCCCCCCCCCCCCCTCCACTCAAGAGGCTCTCTGGCCTCGCTGGAGTTCTTGTGGTCCCGCGGTTCCTGTGGCTCGGGCAGGGGGAGCGATGAGACAACTTGTGGACGCGCGGGGACACCCGAGTGTTTCTCATTGCGGTGGGGTATCACACAAGTGTTAGCACACACTGGGTGTGTCCTCTGGGGACAGAGAGGAACTCCCTCTGTTCTAACCGGTGGGTCTCTGTGCAAATCGACGCATGGCTTCTCGATGATTAGTCCGTGGAGACGTGTCGACATGTAGGCTTGTGTGTGGATGTTTAGAGGTTTGCATTATAGTGAGGAGTCAAATATGCAGGCTGATGCTCATTGACTATATTTATATATATATATATTTACTGTATAGATATTTATATATTTAAACTGTATATTTATATTTATATTTGATATATAAATGTAATAAGCACGGCAAATAATTCATAGGTGTTTAGCTACAATAATAATTGAAGGTATTACTTTGGCGGTCTGAGATTAATTGAGTTAGAATGCGATTAAAAAATATAATTGGATAATTATAATCTGTCCACCATCTGAACCTGAACTCAAGCTATGTTTTAGCATTTGAACCCCAGGCTAGAATTAGGTGGAATGATGGCTTGGGGTCTCTCTTGTTGGTCAATCTGAACTTAAATCCTTTCGCGTTTCCTTTCTCCTTTTGTGGCTATTGCCGTTCCCGAGAAAGTATTCTCCGAGTGGAGAAGCTCAATTAATTATACATTAATTGTAAAAGGAAAACGTGACAGCAGGAAATTAAACACACTGATAGTAGTAAACGGGGGCAGAGACTAGGAGAGCATCGTTAAAGGAGTAGAGGACGTGCTGTAGGTCTATGGAGGAACACTTCACCTGACACCAATGACCAGCTTATGATTACAGAGGACCTTCTGTGTTCTTAACCGGTTGCAGTATAAAACTCTGTTGCTCTGTCTTTTTTATTCTCAAAGGTAGGATCATTAGTGTCTCATTAACGCAATGCACACAGTTCAAGTGTCCACACATTCCCATGGTAAACTTTTTTTAAACTTTTTTTCACAAGCCTCGAATAACCTCAAAACAACCCTAGCCTCTAATTATCTATAAATGCCTCTATCTTTGGAGCTGGAACCCGCCTTGCCTTTTTCCCCCTGCACAGAAGTTATCTGGTGACGCATCACTGCCGATGAACGATGTTCTCTGGAACTTGACAATGTCTCTGAGAAACTACACTATAGGCACACTATATTACATAAGAAAAATGAAAGGAAAAGGAAGGAAACCAAAACCTCTACTACTCTCCTTCAGCACTTAACAGCTGTGTTATAGATTTCTCCTGGGGTTGCTGTAGAAAGGTGGTTTGGACCATGCTATTTATCTTTGGTGACATGTTTATTTTTATTTACACTTTTCATCCAGCCTGCTACTCATGCCTGCCTTTCTACCCGACACGTCGGGAGTGTATGTGAGTGAGTGTGTGTGTGTGTGTGTGTGTGTGTGTGTGTGTGTGTGTGTGTATGTGTATGTGTATGTGTGTGTGTGTGTGTGTGTGTGTGTGTGTGTGTGTGCGCACGCTCGCGCGCGTGCGTGCGTGTGTGTGTGTGTGCGTGCATGAGCATGTGTGAAGGTGTGGGTGCGTGTGTACCAGCGTGACATCATGAAATAAGCTTTTAATGAAGGAATGCTGCATGCCGTGTTTACAGGCAATTTTGTCAATTTGTCAAAAAAATAAATAATCGAATCATACTACTATTACTACTAGCACTATGGTGTAATTCATTCATAATCCATAAGAGCTGTCCAATATGTTATAAAATATGTACAATTTATAAATCAGAGGAGCCAACTTTTATAACGCAATTCAAGCAAGAGCCACTTATAAAATAGTAGGCTGGAATATACTCCCAGGATAGTGGAGGATGATGGGGCAAAGTGCAAAGTGATTCATTTACAAGATTCCACAATAAAAGAACAAATCTATTGCTTTTAGTCCGCCACAGAAGTGGCAGACTCAATCACCTGTTTGGATGATTGCCATTGTGCACTCTCCGTCGCCCTCTAGTGGTCTGCAATAAGTGAACACAGCTTTAATGCTCATCACTTTTCTTTTTCTACAGCTTCCATCCCCATCCATCATCCCGGTAGCACAAATCCCACTCCCCAACGCCCATTTCTATCCCACTTCCCATTCCTACCTTTAGTAGTCCCTCCGTCTCGAACATAGCGGGCGTAAGGTTGATAAATGGAGCTAATTGTTTTATAGCAAGGCTGGTCTAATGCTGGCAGTGCAATCAGGCTAAATGAGGAGGCCTGAGGGAGCCCATTACCCTTCCCATTGTTCCAGAGGACTAAAAGGACGAGGAAGGGCCAGCTGCACTCCAGAGGGCCCGGGTCACCGAGAGAGACCCTCTGGCTTTTTTGCACTGTAGCCGTCCTTTAACACACACACACACACACACACACACACACACACACACACACACACTCACACACACACACACACACACACACACACACACACACACACGCACACACACACACACACACACACGCACGCACACACACACACACACACACACACACACACACACACAGATGCATTTAACATTCACCTCCTCCACATCGAAACGGAGGTCAGTTAAGTTTAAATAGTTAAGTTGCGATTACTGAAGTCCGGGCCATGAATCAGGGAGCATGAATCATTTTTGTTGGGTTAAACACAGATTCCGAAACATTTGGAAAAAAAAACCAAACTCTCCAACCCCCGTGGAGTTTGTTGAAGGTGAAACCTTAATTTGTTTGAACAGCCTTTGGCAGTTATGTAGCATTGTTGTGTGTACTTAAGAGAAACATCAATTAAATAGTAATCTTCAAACTGAACCCTCCCACTGCGCTCTGTCATTAGGTTTTCCTTAATAGCAAATCAAGCTCAACACTGTTCCTCTACCCACGGGTCTGTACAGATATTGTGTTCCGATATCTGCTTTGAGCACAAATCAATTGTAATGTCCTTAAAGGCCCATTTTCAGTTCCCGTGCTTCATTCATCAACTGAAGCACGGTCGTCAACTCCAGTCATCACCACTGATACAGTAGTGGTGATGATCAAGATAATCTTTTCTTCATATGACTTTATATATCACTAAGAAGCTAATATACTGCCTTATCTGCGTGTCAGTCCTACAGTGGATAGGGAAAGAATGACAGGGGGACTGTCAACTAAATGATGAGATGAGAGTTGCGAAGAGAGAGAGAGAGAGAGAGAGAGAGAGAGAGAGAGAGAGAGAGAGAGAGAGAGAGAGAGAGAGAGAGAGAGAGAGAGAGAGAGAGCGGCAGAGTGGAATATTTAGAAACTAAACAACCCAAAAATCCCTCCCTAGGCTTATCTCCACCATTGAGACCATTGAGACTCATGAGAAGTGTTTCATTCATGCCCCTGTGATTGGCAGGCTAAGATGGACGCACTGAACCAATCTGGTGGTCAGATGTGAGGCAAGAGTCGTCTAAAATGTCAATTGTCTCATACAGAGGCAAATGCACTCAACTACAAATAGATATTCTTAGCATTTCACTCATTAATAGCGGATGGATTGCTATGGCATTTCTGACAATTCAATTATAGCGCTCAAATCTTACCTCAAGCAGCTTAAATGGATCACAATCGATCTACCAATATGTGCTTCTACATCAAGCTGTTTTACGTTAAAGCTGTTTAAAACTTCCTGTTAGTTTATGAAGGAAAAATGACATACTTTCTGTGTTTTCTTCAAAGTGGTCCATCATTCTTCCAGACATGTGATATGATGGAGCCTCCCTCTCAGCTCTCCCATGGTAGAGTCTTGAACATTAACAGTTTGGTCACAGTCGGTCATTAAGTGCTTTAACTAGCCTTCCTACAGTGGGGTATTGTATAATTGCACTCTAACAGCTTGGTCATTATAGTCCATCTAGTTCCAATCTCTCAACACTCAAGGCCCCAAGGCCTCCAATTGGCCTCGCTCACACACACTCACATACTCACACACTCTCTCTCTCTCTCTCTCTCTCTCTCTCTCTCTCTCTCTCTCTCTCTCTCTCTCTCTCTCTCTCTCTCTCTCTCTCTCTCTCTCTCTCTTTCTCTCTCTCTAGTAGTATTAATAGTTGTTGACTACGTCCTGGTCCTTCCAAGTGCCCTGCGCTTTTCCTTCACAATAAACCTGGCACCGTCTACCTTAACGACGCCTTATCTCCTACCGTCTGAGCCAATTAGAGTTAGAGCACATCACCTTTGCAATCAATGGCGGAAAACATGGTTTTGCGCTGGGCCCAATTGGCAGCCAAAATAGGATCTCTTCACGCATTGGTTCACTTTCATCTATCAGTTAGCGTGATTGGCTGCTGCCAAACTTCCGCCTCCCTAAGGACTCACCAGGCAATCCCCCCCCCCCGACACACACAAGGAACCAACAGACATGAGGTGAGAAAAGGTGTATGTTGTTGGCAGGCCAACCTACGTATGCACATGGTTATAACACGTCTTTCTTTCTTTCTTCTTCCTTTCTTTGCCTTTTTAGATATTGGAGAACGTGCTCAACTCAATGTCATGTCCTGGTGGTGACAGATGGTAGTGCGCGGAGGGAGGGGGGGGGGGGGGGGGGGGTGATGAGTCAGCACCCTGACGGAAGGCAGGCGACACCTGACCAGCCGCCGCCTTAGCACACAAATAAATAAATAAAGGAATAAAAAACAGTTTATGTTGCGTTGAGTTTGATGTGAAGCGGAATGGATGGCCCCCAGCATGTTGGTTGGCACGCAAGTCACTAACACAGAGGTAATTATTGATGGCTTCTCACCTTTCAGACTGATTAGGTGGTCAGAATGATAGATTGCTTTGCGCTGCGTATGCAGGGGTGAAAAAACATTGATCCCCGGGATTAATGCTGGCCCCATAGGAGTTGATGGCAGTCAAATTATCTTTCAGTAATTCTATATTTACATAGGGCTAAATGCCCCCCTTTTGATTTGGCCACGTCTCTAATTGCTTATCCCACATTTTTCCAAATTGTACGTTTAAAATGGCCAATAAACATTTAGCATAGCGATTCATTATTTACCATTGGACACATATACGATACGATCTGATACCTGGCTTGATGTTTTCATGTGCGCTTTTATTGCCATAGAGCCAAATTAAATCTATAATTCACAAATAAGTATGTTCTAATTGAATTAGTTATGCTTTGAATTGTGAAATAAGAGCCAACTATATTTATATATGCTCTCTGGCCCATTTAACTTAGATTATATAGAGAAACCACATTGCGGTAAAGTAGCTGTGGCTTCTCCCGTTATAATCCCTACTATACAAATGACTGCTTGAGAACATAAGAGCAGTGCAACCTCACCACAGAGATGTCATTTAGATTCTGATGATTACAAAAACGTTTTATTTAATGATGATGATGTTAGCCAAGCAAGTGGCATATGCCCACAATTGATTTATACACTCAGTCATAAACATTCTAGCATTAGCAAACATTACATGGGAAAGCCAGTTTTGTGCAAAGGGGCTTTCAATCTTATATTTGACTAATTATGCTAAAATGTGGACCACACTGGCAACCCAGGCCATAACTTGGGAAAAACTGTGTGTATATACTTGTACTTGTTTATACAGTTTGTGTGTAAATATCCTATGTGGGTCATTTTTACCACAGATTACATCAGTGTACATGTAGGACCTGCAAGACAATGATGTTTTATTTCATATTTTATTGTCAGATAATCCTACTTACCGGCAGCACTACTGCATTATTTGGGTGGGAGTACAGCTCAGGAGGCAGAGCGGTCGCCTCACAGCTGCTGGTTCCATCCCCGGCTCCTCCTAGCAAAAACTGTGGAGGTGTCCTTGAGCAAGACACCCTGACCCTAACTGCTCCCCGGGGGGCGCTGTGTAAATAGCTGATACCCACTGCTCCTAATACTAGGATGGGTTAAATGCAGAGGACACATGTCACTGTATGTTTACATGTATGTGACCAATAAAGAAGATTCAATCCTCCAGATGTGTTGTTGTTGGGTTGTATGTATTATAAGGTCTATATTTAAAGTCAGTTACACTGGTTGACCAGTAGGAGGCCGTCGAGCACAACGCTCTTGATCGTCGACCCACCCACTGGTCACAGAAGAAGATAGATAGATTAGGTTGTTGTGGTTAATTTCTGACGAAGTGGTTCAACTGTGTGGAGTACAGCAAAATGAACACAAACAAACACACTTTTCTTTACCCTGGCAAACTTGTGAAGTCGATGTGTGTAACACACAAGTCGGGTGTAATTAATTTCCCTCGGGATTAATAAAGTTTCTTGAATCTTGAATCTTAACACACATTCACAGTGTGAATATATTAGTATATTTGAGTGAGTATAGTGAGTATATTTGTGTGTGCATTTATTCCCCCTGTGTCAACTGTTGCACCTTAATTTCCCTCGGGATTAATAAAGTTTCTTGAATCTTGAATCTTGAATCTTGAATGCCATAACCTATTGCAGTAGAAAACTGCAATACATTATTATCCATAAAACATATAACTTATTCACTTTCTCCCTTAACTTATTCACTACATCAGTTGTTCCAAGAAGCCACCCACCATCAAAGGTAACCCGATGATTCAATAACAGCAATCTTAGTCCCGAACTTGTCTAAGCCAGGTGGCAATTCAAAACTTTAATTTGTTCTGTGTTGTTTCTACTGAAAGACGTGTGTTATTTTACATTCATTCATTCATTCATTGATGCTGTGAAGATTGTATTGGCGATATGTTGCCTTCGGGAATATGTTAGATTGAGACCATTTTTCCTGGTTGTACAAGATGATGGTTTCCAACACAATTTATGCAGAGTGATATCCAGGGTAAATGTGTTATTTTTGTTGTATCAAACATTCAAGTATAATTGGATTCTATACACGTTCATAATCAATAAAAAAGTATTACCGGGGGCAATGTTTTAGTTCGTAGTTAGTTAAAGAAACTAAATGTATAATAGGCATCAAGGTTAGCTCGACACACATTCTAACCTGTTATGTTATAATCATAATAATAATAATAATAATAATAATAATAATAATAATAATAATAATATTAATAATAATAATAATAATAATAATAATATATTCAGTTTATATAGCGCTTTTCTAAATACTCTAAACTGGAGTCATGGGATAGAGGGGAGGATGTATTAGCAGGGGAAAGCCAGTTTGAAGAGGTGGGTCTTGAGAGCCTGTTTGAAGGAGGGTAGGGTGGTTGTTTGAAGGAGGGTAGGGTGGTTGTTTGAAGGATGGTAGGATGGTTGTTTGAAGGAGGGTAGGGTGGTTGTTTGAAGGACGGTAGGGTGGTTGTTTGAAGGATGGCAGGGTGGTTGTTTGAAGGGCGGTAGGGTGGTTGTTTGAAGGATGGTAGGGTGGTTGTTTGAAGGACGGTAGGGTGGTTGTTTGAAGGAGGGTAGGGTGGTTGTTTGAAGGACGGTAGGGTGGTTGTTTGAAGGATGGCAGGGTGGTTGTTTGAAGGGCGGTAGGGTGGTTGTTTGAAGGATGGTAGGGTGGTTGTTTGAAGGGCGGTAGGGTGGTTGTTTGAAGGATGGTAGGGTGGTTGTTTGAAGGATGGTAGGATGGTTGTTTGAAGGACGGTAGGGTGGTTGTTTGAAGGATGGCAGGGTGGTTGTTTGAAGGGCGGTAGGGTGGTTGTTTGAAGGATGGTAGGGTGGTTGTTTGAAGGACGGTAGGGTGGTTGTTTGAAGGACGGTAGGGTGGTTGTTTGAAGGGCGGTAGGGTGGTTGTTTGAAGGGCGGTAGGGTGGTTGTTTGAAGGATGGTAGGGTGGTTGTTTGAAGGGTGGTAGGGTGGTTGTTTGAAGGGTGGTATACGGGTGGTTGTTTGAAGGATGGTAGGGGGGTTGTTTGAAGGATGGTAGGGTGGTTGCCTGGTTGCCTGATGGATGTGGATGTGGACGGCGTTCCAGAGGGAGGGGGCAGCAACTGAAAAGGCCCTGTTGCCCCAGGTCCGTAGCTTGGTCCTGGAGTATGTATTATTATATCTGTGTGCCAATATGTTTTTTGTTAATTTTTTGTTTAAAAAAACAAAACTATTTTGTGTAGTTGTGTATGTTTCTGTTGTCAAAACACTGCAGTACATTTGGCTAGGTGTCTTTTTATTTTGTCACTTTAATGCCGGTGCTACTTGTTCCTGGG
This sequence comes from Muraenolepis orangiensis, assembly GCA_027704905.1. NCBI lineage: Eukaryota > Metazoa > Chordata > Actinopteri > Gadiformes > Muraenolepididae > Muraenolepis > Muraenolepis orangiensis. The sequence continues at coordinate 22,565,393 of CM051010.1, forward strand.
TTACGCTTAAACATGCAAGACAATTTTGCAATATTAGTTATTTTGTTGTTTTCACTGATCCTTCCTAAATACACAGATGCTACCTACATAAGGTTAGGGTTAGTAGGGGGGAGTGCGCAGTAGCTCAGTCTGTTGGGACTTGGCTTGGGAACCGGAAGGTCGCCAGTTCAAGTTCCCAAAAACACCTGGGCACTGCCAAGGTGCCCTTGAGCAAGTCACCAGACCCCTACACTGCTCCCCGGGCAGCTGTATATACACAATAGCTACCCACTGCTCCTAATACTAGGATGGGATAAATGCAAAGAAACTCATTTCACTGTGTGTGCACATGTGTGACCAACGAAGAGGTTTTGATCCTCCAGATTTAGATTACATATTTTTGGTGTTTCCATGCATGGGACTTCTGTGTGTGTGTGTGTGTGTGTGTGTGTGTGTTGTCCTTGTAGCTGATTCATCCTGATTCTCAGGAAACCCAAATTGCCCCGGTGAGGGTCTAGACGGATGTGTTGCCTGCCACATGTTTCAACCTCCTAGAGCAGTCCATTTAAGGTGGTCTATGAATTGATGTTCACACTGTTCCCCTTGAATTATAGATGACGGTGTGTGCTTGAATCAATTGACAGATGGATTCCACCAATGTTGTTTCCTGGGGAGGTTGGTGCAGTAATTACTATTGACGGTGTTACCAGGGAACATCTGCTCAGGGGGCATCGGTGAACGTCAAAGCGCCCATGTCTCTCTCTCTCTCTCTCTCTCTCTCTCTCTCTCTCTCTCTCTCTCTCCCTCCCCTCTGCGGCTGCACCTGTGGCTAACGGGTGTACCGCAGGTGTCGCCGCGGCGTGCACACAAAGAGACATCTTTTTCCAAAGATGTCTATTTGTTCGTCGATTCCAATGAAACTTTTGGGGGGGTTTTTGCTCACAAATGAAAAATGTGGTCGATGGGCTCTGTTTTCTTAAAAAAAAAAGTATGTTTGGGTGTTCGAGATTGGAAGTGTTTTATATGACTGCACACCTTGACATAAAAAGACTTGTCATAAAAGTTCAACACCCATTCAGAAGAAGCAGAAGGCCTGTATTTGTGTCTTCTTTTATCAACAAACACACACTCCAGGAGACAAAAACACAATTTATAAAGCCTGATCAATTCTCTCCAAAGGCATTTAAGCAGTTTGACATATGCAATATGGCTGCAATAGGAACGGTATTTAAAGCAGGCACCGTGTACACTAATGGTATTGAGAACAGAAGGAACTAAACTTAATGAATATATAGCTGTTTCCCATTGGATTTGCTCCATTTACTCCCCCCCCCCTCCCTCCCTCCACTCCCCCCTCCCTCCCATTATGATGTGTGCACTACCACCACTGTGTAAAAGGCTCTCATTAACCTTGTGTTTGATTATAACACGCATTGGGACGTAACTCCCCCACATCCCCTTAACAGAGACGGCATTACGTTGACTCGCACATTAAACAAACAACTGCAGTCTGAGCTGCATCTATGAGAACACACCCTGGTCTGCACAGACTTCTTTGTCTTTGGTACACATTTGCTCATGTGTAGGGAAAAAAAAATGCATGGCTTTTCACAAACAAACTATTTCAAGTTTGTTATATATATTTTTAAATAAAACCAAAAACACGTCTATAGCACTATGAGAATTCCTGTTCAACATTTCCCCTTCAGCCATATTTTGAGGACTGCCTGTCATAACTAGATCAAGGTCAAATCAACCATAAATAATCAACACAAAATGCAAGTTGTTATGGGGAATGTTAATAGGTTTGGCTTGAAAATACTAAAAAACGCTTACTTCCCATTCCCTCCCGCAGTATACATCTCAAAAACATCATACAAATAAAATGTACAATACAATAAACAAAGAAAGAGCAGCGAAGTGACTTAAATGATATGTACATGTATTTAGTTTTTTAGTTTTTAATCTTTCAAGCATTTCAAGTATGTAATTGTAATGTTGTATGTATGTAAAGTATGTAATGACATGTTATGAAAGTGAAAATGAAAATGGCAGCACTCCTTCAGTAGGCGCACTGCCTGTGGGTAAAAACCATCCTTAAACCTGGTAGTCCTTAAGGTACGGACGCTGGTCACCGGCTGACTCCGCCGCCGCCGTCTGAATGGGTGTATGAATGGGTGAATGTGTGTATGAATGGGTGAATGTGAGGCATGACTTGTAAAGTGCTCTTGGATCAAAGCCCTATATAAAAGCAGCCATTACCATTACATCAGAGGGTTTAAAGTACATACTACGGGAACAATGGTGAATAGTCATTCTTTAAGACAAAAACCTATTCTAGTCGTGGCGTGAATCTATTGCTACACATGCAAACATTGAACAGTTTGCTCAGCGATTAGAATAGACAATGGCCATTAAGGTGGGGTCAATTGAGGGTGTTCAATTCTCTACGCTTAAGACTATGTAATGGTTTTATACAATAGTACAATAGTATGTCCTTCTTCACCTTCATGATCCAGATGGAATATGAAGCAATATATTAAGACCAGGAAATGAAAAGATGCAATGGAAAAAAAATGTAAATTGGATTTCCCCTCAAAGGGCGAAGCAATCCAAACGATGTTGTGTGGATGCTTTTAATCCAACTTTGCCGGATTTGAGAAGAGAAAAAAGATCCTAGCTTATTTGCTTAGCTTTAATTGTCACACGTAAACTTTGACTTGGATTTTCTTTGACTAGGTGAGCTGTCTGTGTGCTTCTTATTAGGGCCAAATTGATTTTGCTGATGTACTAGCGTGTGATTAATATTTGTTTTAATTATATTTGAGTCCTGAGTTAACATATGGTAATCAATATTACATTTTAGCCTTGCATATTGATAATTACACAGAGAGGGAAATAATTGGTTAACAGCTCGGGGGTCTGTATGAGCGAGGGCAAGCAAACATTCCCCCAATCGAGTTGAATGAGAATAAAGTGCTTGGAGTGATTAATATAACATGAAGTCCACCCATGTGTCCCACATGCCTTCACTTCAGATTCCAACCTGCAAAAATTACTCAGAGTGGAATTAAGCACTATTTACAATAGTGCTTTCCGTCAGGCAACCACCCTACCATCCTTCAAACAGGCTCTCAAGACCCACATCTTCAAATACAATACAAATAGAAATAAAAATACAATATATATAATATCTAAAAATATAGACAAGGGGGCCTGATTTTGCCATATGGACATAGATACGGACATGTTTGGAAAGTGAGGTCTGGATGCACAAAGGCAAAAACTTCCCCAGACCCATTAGCTGTCTATCTCATCTCCGGAGACGCATGCACACATTTGGTAAATGGTGACAGCTGGGAACTAGCAAAGAGTGGTTGCCGTGCTACACTTCATTGAAAGGCATTAGAAAGAGCATCTGTTCTTTGTTGCTCCTTTCACAAGGAAGCCTTCAGAATTGTTCTGAAAATGGAGGGTAAAGTGTGTGTGTGTGTGTGTGTGTGTGTGTTCTTAAATACCTGGGTATGCAGCGCCTTTGGTCCCATATTGCGTTCCATAAATAGTTTTTTCTTTGAAAATCTTGCACTCGCATCCTCTTCTTGGAACCGTGGTCTGCAGGACTTCAGCAAGCAGTCGCTGAAGTATTTGTAATAGGCCCACTGCATGTAAACTTGGTAGTCCCTTTGGATAAAAGTTGAAAACAATGTAGTTTGTATTTGTATGTCATTTCATGTCAAATAGCATATCAGAGACATGTTTTTGTTATGCCATTTACCAATTGGCCTATTCTGTTGTAGCACATACTTTCTACTAATTGTCTTAGAAAACTCTAGCCGTCCTTCACTGAGGTTTGTTGGTGAGAGACGGAAGAAACATTGTGAAAAGATACCTCCGTTTATTTTCGGATAATACAATATAATAGCAGAGTACGCCTGTCTGACATGATAGGCCTGTTGTTATGTTGTTTAGAGTAGAACCCTCTGTCGGTTCTATGTCGCCATGTCAAAGAACCTCTGGGTGCAACAGAAACATGTCCATATATGGTCATACTATAGCAACTAGACTAACCTAGTGGAGTCCTTTCGATTTTATGGCATCTTCGTGATGGCATGTAGGACATTTACTTCCACATACTCCCCCTCTTTCTTTCCACCTCAGTCATTGGCAACACGTTCCTTGTTCTGCTCTTGCCTTTGTTGATCTATTGTTTTGATTTGTACCACATCCAACACCTCGACTCCCGAGCGGCCCCATCTGGCGCCTCGCCAGACAAACAGAGCTAGTCATTGTGAATATACAGGCCTTTGATTGACGCACTGCTGTGTGACAGGCTTTGATTTAGTTTTTTTCTTCTGACTTTGTCTTGAAGTGCATCGCAATAAAATGTACTGCCAGCTTGAATCTGTTCCGCCGGCAAGCAGTGGTGAGGCAAAACATTCTGCAGACTAAAATAAATACTAACCTGTGTTCGGTTAGGTGGCTCTAAAGGTGTGGTCTAGAGTTGACTGAAAAATGAAGAGATAGCTTGTGTGATTGAAAATGACATATTAGCATACAAAGTGCTGAACAGACAGTTCTGCCTTTTAGTATCCTCGCTTAAAATATTGCCAGTCTAGGCCTTGGTGACTGCTTTCATCATGTCCTATGAGATAACTATGAACAGTGAGTTAACTTGACATTTACACACATGCACGCATGCACAAACGCACACACCACACACACACACACACACACACACACACACACACACACACACACACACATGCACATGCACATACCACACACATATATGGACGCCATTAACTCAAATAAAAGTTTTATGCTGCTTCTTTCTGTAAAGGCTGCCAGAGATGTTCTGCTACGATTTTCCAATCGCAGACAAAATTCCCACTTTGGGACAAAGTCATAGGTCGTACTCAACATTCAAAGATGGCCTGTGATGTATAATTGTAGACTCAGACAAATTTCAGACAGTATCAGAAAATCGGACTCACAATTGCAGTGCTACGATGAGAGCCCAGTGACTGACAAGGTGTGTTTGGATCTGGCCCGGGAGGCTGACACTCATTAACATTGTTTAAAAAAGGTTGGTTTTCTCTTTGGAGAAAAGAGAGAACCCCCGCCCCCCCCACCTCCTTCCAATGCAGGAACGGGTCCTGATCCTGATTTTTCCTCCATACAAAACATTGCCACCATCGCCGCAGCTTGCTGGGAATCCATGATTGAAACTAGTGTCTAGTGCTTCAAAGGCGTTATTTCTGGAGATACACTGTTGGCATCTCGCGGCCGTCTGCAAATTACACGGCAAATCTTGTACTTGGTCGTAAATCACACCGCATGACAGCAGAGCGGCTGCAAATCTTACAGTCTGGCCCGGCTGATCAAGTTTGTCGTGTGACATGTCATACCCGTAAAAGACTAAATCCATTGCACATCCGTCTGTGAGCGGCCTTTCGACATACAGTATGTGTGGAGTGTTTAAGCAACCTCACCTGGCCTGTGTCAGACGGATTAGACTCGGGGGGGGTTAGTAAGCACCTGTTGGTCATTGGCAATCAAAGCCCACGGGTTGAACCAGCAATCACCACACACACTTAGCAGGAGGGCTGACAACTCGTACAACGGGTACATTGGAACGCTTACTCCCCATTCCCTCCTGCAGTATACATCTCCAAAACAATGCCATCAAATTAAAAATAATATATACAATAAGAATAAACAAAAAAAGAGCAGCACTGTTAAATTATATGTACATGTGTTGAATGTACTTTTTTTTTTTTTACAAAGATCTTTAAAAGCATTTAAAGTGCCAGTAGTGCAGCAGCATCATGAATACAGTGCAGTAACTGGGATGAGTCCAGAAAGCAGCGAAGCAGCGCTGACTGCTACAATATGGATTGTTGTCCCTGTGTGAGTCTGATATTCGTTGTGTTGAATTCTCTCAATACATTTCCAACTTGCTTGTAGGCCTACTCTCTCTCACAGCCTTTGGAGGTTCCTTTGTGGATGCATTTCAGGGGGATTTCCACTGATTCAATTTGATTTGAAAATATGGAACGGTAACACCTTTTCATCATCAAGCAAGTGCAGTAAAGTACTTCTGGTGGTTGATGAATGATGTGTGAGCAAAAACAGTTTGTGATCTTTCCTGTGAAGTGCGAGTGCATCTGTGCCGTGTGTACTGCTCCCCTGTGTTGGAGGTAGTCGGAGAGGTCATGTGACTCAGGCCTTGATCTTCTCCGGAATGTCATCATCCATGTGCCTTTTTCCAAAAGGTCAACAAAAGCAGTTCTGACTATTTGTCATGATTTCCCATGGCAAATAGTCCCACACATACAAAAGCAATGCACTGAAATACACCGTAGTGACTACAAAACTGCCAGCCACACTATTTACCCATTGTAAAGCTCTGTTTCTGCTTTGGTTTGAGGTCCTTGACCTAGCTACAGAAATAGAAAACAGTTGTACTCGTGTATTTCAGAGCAATGCAACAACCGCAGCTGGTATTCAGTTTTTTGTTGTATTGTTTACTGGATAAAGTGATTGTTGTTGTCGTAGATGTTGGGATTTTCTACTTACTTATAATTACCCTTATTATTTACCTTTAGGCTGTAGAAGGTGGACAATAATATATAATATACAAATAATTGATTTGCTGCAAATAAGAGTTTTAATTATTTGTTTGTTTGGTGTTCGGAACAGCTTCTCATTAGTAGGGAAGATGTCTACAAATTAGCCAAATTAGCCAAATCCAATGTGACCAAAGCCTTGTGCTGGTGTCCTGATTTAATTACTAGATTTTGAGGCAATTCTAATTATTTGTTGCAAAAAAATCGTGTTGAGAAAACGTCAGGTTTCAATTAGCACTGATGTAAGGAACTGTATTACATTGGTCCAGTCGCAGTTAGGTGTGTTGTTTGCCTCATGTTTGCGTTGATTTGTGGGTTGTAGATAGGGTTGCCACCCGTCCTGTAAAATAAGGAATGCGATTTGTTGTAGGCATTCGGGCTACGTGTACGTGCTGCCCGGGCAAACAGCTTAGCCGCGGAGTGCATGGGGAAAGTTTGAAGATCAGCTTGTAAATATCACGCACAGATATCATCCGAAACCATACACGAGTCTCTCTATACACTATATATGAGTCTCACTAAACACTATACTCTCTATACACGAGTCTCTCTATACACTATATATGAGTCTCACTAAACACTATACTCTCTATACACGAGTCTCTCTATACACTATATATGAGTCTCACTAAACACTATACTCTTTATACACGAGTCTCTCTATACACTATATATGAGTCTCACTATACACTTCATGGACGAGGAGTAGAATCTAAGAAGGGCATATTTTCAGAGTTGCAGAGTTTTGGCCACCGGCTGCATCTAGCCATAGCTAAGCTATTAACCCATATTCACCTTACAATGTATTAGATGGTCTTTTAAGGAACGACATGGAGGCGCAGAACCTCCCCTGTCCGTGGCAGAAAAACGAGAAAGACGTTTTCTCGTATTTTACGGGCCTGAGACTTAAGAATTGAATTGCCTATGACTGCTTCCTGTGATTGTTGCACATTAACTTGAACATACATTACATTAAATAAAAAGCTTTCCAATAAAAAAGAGTATAAAACGTAATTTGTCAACACTATAGCACGTTAACCGAAAGGCCATGCGTACAGCCCTGTATAGCCCTATCGGTGAAAAGTTCTGACACAGTGCGACACCTGCTGGTCAGTTTTTGTAAGTATCGTATTTGATGGTATTTAATGAGGATAAACCGAGGTTATTCTCTTCAAGTCAACTCTGTCTGCCGAAGATTGTTACATTTTTCATGATTAGATGAGGCTGGCATAGACGGAAGTAGGAAACTCTTATTTGAAAACAGCACAGTGGAAAAAAATAAGCAGTAACTAATTACATTACATTACTACGGAAGAGTATTAGGGAAATACCATTTGGAGAATAAAGTCTAAATGTCGAGAATAAAGTCTAAATGGTATTTCGACTTTATTCTCGACATTTCGACTTTATTCTCGACATGCAAAATTAAATAAAAATCTTCCTCTAATTGTTTTTGTTTTATGCCTGGCCCTAATACTCTTCCGTACATTACATTACAGTCAGAAAAAAATAAAAGCAGACGCTTTTATCCGAAGAGACTTACAATAGTGTGTTTCAACAAAGGAAGGTAAGAGAACAACTCGTCAACCAGAAGTCAAAAGTCCATTTGATCTCCAATAACCGAACCAGTGCTCAGGTAGAAGTACAATAATTCAGGCAAAAGTGTAAGGGAAAAGTACAATGAGTTGGCAAACAATATACAGAAATATCCAGAACAATATCTACCTATCTATAATATGTAATCTACTTAGATAATCGATTTTCTTTTTGAAAACGGAAAATGTAAGAAAAACCCCAGGGGGTCCGTATTATGATTTCTCCTGTTTTTAATCATTTCTGGTTTTGTACTTATAAACAAGAAAAGGACAAAAAAAAGTGGCTTTGTTGTTTCCGCCACTTTTGATTGATTACAATATAAACACTATCAAAACATTAGTGGTAAGTAATAAGTAAGTAATTTAGCAGACGACTTACAACAGGGCGTTCATCTCATACACAGACTCTCCACAGCTCTGCAAAGTGCCTTAAAACCCTTAAACACACAAGTACAAGTTGAATATCCTGCTTTTACTATGTTTTTTTTTCTCCAACTATAGTGTGTAATATAAAGTGAAAGCTTTCGCACACTTTGGTTCAAGTCCAAAGGTTATAATGCAAGAGCTTGCCATTTTCATGACAAGGTATAACTCTTATCCCTTACAAGGTGAGGTAAGGGAAGGTTATGGCTCCATCGCCGTAACTCATTACAAAGTATTAAAATAAAGCTTGATTTTAGGTCAAAGGCTTACAGTATGTTAGAACAGTGATTACATTTGAGCCAAATTCCATGTGCAATACACCCTAACCCTCAATTAAATAAATGATAAAGTTATAGAGATAACATAGTATTTATTCAATATGTCCTCAAAATTTCTTTTATATCGATTTTTTTTCTCCAAATAAGAGAAATAAAAGAAACATGTTAAACATTGGTGATTCAAGCAGAAAGTGTGAGACGTAAAGCATGTTGTTGGGTTAAGGCAATAAGGCAGGGGAATGATGGCCCAGCAGAGCACATCACAACTCACCCTGTCAGGTCTTCCCCTGATGACGGCCGTGGATCAACAGGGTTTTATACCTTCCCATTTACTTCCATCAGAATTGCGTTTTAGATGTGCATAAATATCCAACTTAATCAAGCACTTTACGGCATGTTTACGTAACACCCGGGCAGCATTTACAACGGCACATGTTAATATAAAATGTACTTTACTCTAAGCAACTGCAGCGTATATAACACGTATTTATATATAGGATTTTATCGGTGCACATTGCGCCATCGTTTTTGTCTGCGACCGGGTGAGCCGGGATTGTGTCGTCTTCCAAGTGAAATGACTAGGAGCAGGTGTCGTACCCCTTCTGTTCCTTACGCTCTCAGCTGTCAATCATTGTCATGGTGGAGGACCTCAAGGACTGGGCACTGCTGTTGTTTCTCAGCACAGCACCCCAGCGGAGGCTCGGTGTGTGTGTTGGATGTCATCTGTTGTGATTGGACCCCGGGAGAAGTTTGAATTAGGATGAATGCTCCAGTACAGGGGTTACAGAGTGGTTATCTCACCGCGCCACGCCGCATGAGAAGGGTGCACTGAGTGCAACACACGAGCAGACATCATTTGGCAGTTGGAAAAATATGCTCAGACAGTGACATCACCTCGAGCATCATTAGATCTGTATGTTCGGCGTTGCCAAAGTGCATCGACCTTACGCTGTCTTTGTTTTTGTATTTCTGTTCCAAATCCAATTATATCTTGTGTTGTCTTCCACACAAGTTATATTTAGACGTAAATCTGGTTTGAATGAAACTATGCACAGAATAATCCTAGTCCTTGAATGCTCAGATGCCTTGTTGTGTAAAATATGTTCTGTCGTTTTCTTTCTGGCTGTTTTGGCAGTGTTAGCTGAATCAGGCATTATCTTGTCTCGCTGTCTCTCTGCCATAATGAGGTAATACCAGCTTAGTGGTTCTTTGGGTACATCCTTAGTTGTGCACAAGCTTTGCGGTTGACTCCTTGGTTAGTCCAGCTCTTGGTTTAAAACAAGGACATTTCATCAGCAAAAGTTCTGCTTGTCACCTTAAAAAAAAGTGTTAGCGAGTTGTTAACATTAAGTAATAAAAGTTAAAAATTAAACTGAGCAAATTTCGGGCAAATGTTCTGTACATACAGAACATTTAATCCCACCTTTAGTGGTGGGATTGACCCACAGTGTTGTAAACCACACAATACAAATCGCCTCAGAGCAAAAAAACCTCAACAACAAGTTAAATCATTCCTCCGCCTCGGAGTGGAAGCGGAGAGGACACAGGGTGTGGGGGGGGAAGAGAATAGATGAAATTCAGAGGAGCCGCGCGAAAAAGCATTTTCTAACAAGCGAGTGTTGGGGTACAGTATATTAGACGTAGCCGAGAGGAGAGGGCCTGTCGACCCGTGTCCGCCACCTTTCCAATCCCATCTACCTCAATGAAATCAGGTGTCAGAGTTTGTGGCGGACGCAGCGAAAACAAGCCAAACTCAATCACGGTCGGAGCTGTCGCGTCTGGCGAGAGCAAGGCAGACAAAATAACAGAATGGAAGCCGTGGTGCCGTCTGCCGTGTGATGACAGGGGAAGGCGGGGGAGCAGGAAGATGGCTTCAACAAAAGAAAACCAAGGGCGGCGCACAGGGCGAACCTGAGGTAAGGTTCCAAAGCTTTTGGGGTTCGCCTGACGTTAATTGTGGAACGAAGCAGACTTGTAGGCCGGGTGAAGCCGTTTGGTGACATGACATTTAACTCTCACAAGGCACGAGAGTGTGTGTGTGTGTGTGTGTGTATGTGTGTGTGTATGAATGTGTGTGTCAACATGTGCATAATAATGTGTGTGTGCATGTATATGTGTGCGTGCATGTGAGTGTGTGTGACTGTATGTGTGTGTATGTGTGTGTGTCAACGTGTCCATGAGAGTGTGTGTCGGCGTGGGCATGAAAGTGTGGTGTGGTGGTGGGTGTGGTGGTGTGTGTGGTGTGTGTGTGTGGTGAGCTCTTTTCTTCTGTGTGCATGTGCCTGTGTGTCTGACTGTGTGTGTGTGTGTGTGTGTGTGTGTGTGTGTGTGTGTGTGTATGTGTGTGCGTGCGCGCGCGAATGTGCCTGCATATGTATGAGTGCACGTGGGCCCAATGTTTACCTTCTCCCCTGCGCTGTGTGTTGTTTCTCGTCCCATCGGCCAAACATGCGCGTGTCATGCTCGCCGGCGCGTCCGTGTTGTGAGAGCGCGAGCATCTCTAATGAGGGTCATCTCCGCCAGCCAGCATGATGTATGGCACTGCAACGTCTGCAACTATTCTCTCTCTCTCTCTCTCTTTCTCTCTCTCTCTCTCTCTCTCTCTCTTTCTCTCTCCTCGCAGCGACACCCGCCTCCGTCACTCCACCCTGACACGCCGGGCTGCTCACAGGTGACAGAACTATTATTGTAAGTCACCTGTCAGCTGAATATATGAGACAGGCCGGACAGGGGATATCCAATTATTACTTTCCCTCCGCACATTGCTGCTCCGGCGGTCCGCCGCCACCGCGGCTCGGCCCAATACATCCACTATGAAGGGGCCAATTGCCTGAAAACATCTTGTGTGATGGGTCTACATGATGGACTGTGGATTTAGGACTTATTGAAAACTAATTTGAGGTTTCATTAATATTGCACGTAATCAATCTCGCAGCACACATGCCACATTTCCTCTTGACTAAATACCCGTATGGGTGACAAACGGCCCTCCCCCGTCCATTTGTCAATGCTCCCTCTGAGTTCCTCTCAGTCCAGGGCTTCCAGAGTGCAGAGAGGCACGCAGTACAGCAGCTGCCTTGGGCTGACTTTACTCAATACAGTATGTGTTCCTTCAAATTAATCACATGCTATCGTTCATAATTCACTATAATATAATACAATTCTCATATACATATGCTGCCTGACATGAATTATCGTCACATAATAATAATAATAATAATAATAATAATAATAATAATAATAATAATAATAATTCTAACAATTTTGACAAGGAGAAGAAGACTTATTATTATAGTTATCGTAATTATAGTAAAACATACACTTAAATAAATAATACAACAAAAACTAATCAATTCATAATTAAAAAAGAGGTATGTTGTGATGACGGTATGTTATTGATGGAATTGATGATCCTTTGCAGTGTCAAATTGCACTGGATTAAGGCCATTCATTGAAGACTCAGATCAATTGTCCAATTGTTGTTACTTGCAGTTATCCTCCACTAGATTAGATTCCACTGTTGCGTGGGGTCGAGAGAGAGAGAGAGAGAGAGAGAGAGAGAGAGAGAGAGAGAGAGAGAGAGAGAGAGAGAGAGAGAGAGAGAGAGAGGCAGAGGCAGAGAGAGAGAGAGAGGGGGTGAGAGACAGAGGGGGAGAGCGATGACACGGCCACACCATAACGAGCAGTGTCTTCAGCATTCATCAATGCCTTCCACACAATTTGCTGCCTGCGAATTGGCGCTGACCCGTCTCAGGGGTCACTGAGCAATTCTGCGCCGCCATCGGCCTCCATCAGAAAGCACTTTCTGCTTATTCACAACGTTCCCTTTGAGTGAATCCATCTTGAAGACCACCGCCGACGCCCCCCTCCCCCCCTCCACCCCCTCCTGACTGTGGGGCCGATACCACTGAACCACTGAAGGCAAGGGCTGCATGACTGCACCTGCTCCTTTCTCTTTTCTCTTATACAATGACTTGGCTGGATGGATGGAACGGGGCAGAGAGAGAGGGACGGAGAGAGAGAGAGAGAGAGAGAGAGAGAGAGAGAGAGAGAGAGAGAGAGAGAGAGAGAGAGAGAGAGAGAGAGAGAGAGAGAGAGAGAGAGAGAGAGAGAGAGAGAGAGAGAGGGATAAAGAAAGAGAGAGACAGACAGACAGAGAGACAGACAGAGAGACACAGACAGGCAGACATAGGGAAAGAGAGAGACAGAGACCGAGAGAGAGAGAAGGGAAGCAGAGACATAGAGGCAGAAGCTGAGCGGCAGATAGCGAGGGAGTGAAAGACAAAATGGGGGAGATAGGGAGAGGGTGAGAGACAGAGAGAGTGTCTTAGTGTGCGTGTGTGTATATGTGTGCATGTGTTTGTAATTGCGTGGCCCCCCGTTGTAAGTAAAGAAGCTCCTTTTTGATATTGCGTCTGCATGAACAAGCAAATCACCTTTAATTGCATTCCCCGAGGAGGAGGGGGGGGGGGGGGAGATGGGGAAGTAGCCCGTCGGCTAGCGGAGTCTCTTGCCACGCTCGCTAACCCCGTCATGATGAAAAGCACACGGATGCGCCCCAGGGCGTTTTCTCATCCCACCGCTATCTCCCCTCCCAGCACAACCTCGTCTCTCTGGCCGAGATTAAAGGTTTCGACGTTCCAAAGCCCAGAGTGTGATTGTAATTGGTTTGAATGAGGCGCCGCACCGCAGAGTGAGGTGCGGGTGTTTTATGATTATTGAATTCCACTTAGCGCCTAATGAAATAAGGTGCTCCGCCGGGCTGGGCGGGGAGGGTTATCCCTAACAATCTGGCAACAAGGCTGAGGGAATTGAAGACTTAATTAAACAGCACCGGACCCCAAAACACTGAGGTAGGCAGTTACAAAGTGTGATTAACAACGGTCTATAATTCATTTGTTTGGCTTATACACTTTTGGAAACACGTACACAAATAGACACCTGGAGCTTGGCACTTGAACTTGAAGATAAAGAACCGTTGGAAGTATGTGAACAAATTAATTTCAAACACAAACAAAACACTTGGTTCCTGGGTGGACTTCTACAAAATAGGGGTGGGTCAGAACCAGTGGCGAAGCGTGTCTATCACAACTGGACCTTCTGTAGACCAGGGGTTCCCCAACTTTTCAGCCCGCGACCCCCAACATAACAGTGCTGGAGACTGGCCACCCCCCACTACCACCGTCCGACGGGGTCGGGGGGGGGGGGGGGGGGGGGTAATAGCGATCACGAACATTGTGTGTGGCTTTTTTTCAATGATAATACTGTCGTGAATCTGTGGGAATCAGAATTCCTTTATTTGTCACTCACGTTATTATTAACAATAATAATAATAATAATACAAATGATAAAAAATATAAAAAACTAATAATAATAAATTAAAAAACCTCATGGGTCACATCAAGAGGATTCCGAAATCATCTCGCGACCCCCCCTCGGGTCCCGCGACCCCCCCTCGGGGTCCCGCGACCCCCCCTCGGGTCCCGCGACCCCCACTTTGGGAACCCCTGCTGTAGACCGAGGCAGTCACTTTATGCCTTATCTCATTTAGGCAGATAAGATTGTCGCAGCCAAATTCCAAGTGTACCATAGTTGTTAAAGCAGTGTCCATGTAGTGAAGTAACAGCCCATCATCTTCGCCTTCGCCATTTTGACGTAAAATCCTACGTAGAAACAATGTAGCACTACGCTAGATCCCCTCTCGCTCCAGCCAGTATACCTTCTAGCTCCCTATTGAGCTGTGGGGAAATCTGAAAGAATACGCCCATTGGCTACAAATCACTATGATGATTGGTTGATCAAATTGTCAATCCAAACGTACGCTCTCATTCAGTCTAAGGGCCAAAGTCATCGGGAATACTTTGGTTGAAGGATATTCTTCCCAGCAACCCAGAAAAATATCTGCTTGGTTGCATTGTTTTTCCAACACAAAACCACTCAAATGCGTCGTGCATGGACCGAGAAAGACAAACAAATCAATGTAACACTAATATAACAGATAACAACACAGATACGATTCTCATTTATTCATTTTATTTCAATTTGATTCAATTTGATTCAATTGTATTACATTTTATTAATACAATTAATGAAATTTTTTTGGTTTCATCTGAGAGTTCCAGGGTCTTCTCTGAATACCTTGAAGGCCCTGATTCTTCACCACTGGTCAGAACGAGTAACCGATTATGTGATGATTTCTTCATGATGGCATAATATAGCGCTATAATATAAGTTAGTTATAGAAGTTTAAGTTTTACGTTTACTGAGCAGAACCACTTCTTCTTGGCCTGAACGTTAGAACCGTGTAACTACATGAACAGTGGAACGCTGCTTCATATCGAAGAGCCAAATCCTTTCCGCATATCGAAGAGCCAAAGAATTTCGGCCATCCAAAATAGACGAGAGTCCGCTTTGAAACTACAGCCGCATTTCATTCACAATGTGTGCTTTTTGCTGTGCGTTAAAAAATATACACTTATATATATATACGACAGAATTCATGCCTCGGGTTTAACGAAAAAACCCAAGCTGGCAAGTATTTCTTATTGGGTGAGGGCGACAAGAGGGAGAGGACGGACATCGCTCCGACGGGAGATCCAAGAAACACTTTCCCAATTTTCTGAACATGAAAATGAATGGCTGGTATTGACAATATCGCAACGCCGATATTCTTGCAGTTTCGGGCAACCTCGCGATATGGCGGGAAATGCTGCCATAAAGATGTAGGGCCGCCAATAGGAACAATTTGCAACCGTTCATTTCCGACCATGTTTGCGAATCCCACTAATTTGATTATTCGCCCATGCCGCACTGACCCACTGATTACGCCTGCATGAAAGATACGAGTTGTGCGACTTACAAAAAATAATGTGCTTATCATGCAAGTCTCACACTGCACCGACGACGGAATTCAATGAAATTATATATTATTATTATTATTATTATTATTATTATTATTATTATTATTATGTTATATCATTCAAATTGTGCTACTACCTTTAGCTATGAAATCACGCAAAATCACAAAAAAACATCATCCCCGTAACGGAGAGAGAAGCAGCCTGAAGCAACCATACGGGAGAACAAACCAAAGCAGCGGTAGATCCATCCTGATGGCCTTTGTATCGATTTGAATCCTGCCTCGGTCGACTTCCTCCGTGGCTCCTTCCCCCTTTTAAATAGAGACTTAGGTTAACTTTTCGATATTAAAGTGGCAATAGCGCAGTCGGTCAGACAGAGGAAAATAATGTGTGGGATTTCGATTGGCTGTTGCCGGTGCAAAGGGTTACTACGCTTATAAACACCCACGGAACGTCCGCCTCGAAGGCACATACACTCGGAGAGATCGGGGCACTCGGACGCACAATGAATCCAATTTAAAGGCCAATCCGGTTGTGCCAGATTGAGCATAAGATACGCTTATGCTACAGTCGCTCCGCGAGCCCTGCTCTTAGTTATTGTTTGCTTATCCCTTGCCGCCGTTTAAATTCTCTCTTTAAAGACTCCCTTCAACCCCCCCCAAACCCCGGAAAGCCTGTGTTCTGTCTAGAGCCCTTACGTACGTTTACGCTTGTTCATTGTTGTGCTCCACAAACACCAGCGGCTTTAGCGAGGAAATAGATCTGGCGTCACCCGGACGCACTCTGTTGTCAGCAATATTCACTACCTTCACGGGATCCGAGTTCGCCCAAGAAACCTTCACCCCAGAGGACTGCACAGAAGGCCTGTGTGCTGTCAGCTGCAGAAGCATTAAGCAATCCTTGTATTAGATGAAATTGTTGAAAACGCAACACATCTCAGCGGGGTACTTTGGCGGCGGTTGGCGGTGTTTCACTAAGCGTAATGTGTGTGTGTTGCCACCAGATCTACAGGGGGCAAAGGTAACCGTAATCATGGTGTTCTTGGGGCCTTCTCTTCGGTTACATTTCACCCCCACACCCCCACCAGCACCTTTCTAATCTCTCACAGCCACCATGGATCACAACATGTGATGTGTGTGTGTGTGCATGTGCGGGTGTGTGTTTGTGTGTGTGTCTTTGTGTGTGTGTGTGCGTGTGCGTGTGCGTGTGTGTGCGTAGCCTTACTGCAAAATCTAAAAATGCAACATGACCTTTCCAATTTGTCTCTGTGATTCGGGTATCGAATCTATTTTCATCTTCTCGATGTGCTGACATGCTAACAAAATGCAAACTTGCATGAACAAATAAACAAACCACCTTCTTGTACACTCGTTACACGTTACACGTTACCGCGTATAACCGCGTTACACGCCGGTTACAGCGCTGTAAACACAGACACATATGTTTTTTTTGGACCAAAAGGGCAGCGGCAATCGACGGCTTTCGCCCCCGCATGGACGGCAGAAAACACTGCCAAGCGTTAATGGTGTCTCGCTGAGGCCGGCCCTATTCACAGTCATTGATCGGATTTCTTCCGCGCGGGCTACATCAATCAGCGGCACACAGAGAGACAGTTTGGGTAGCCGCCGTGTCTCTGGTCCTCCCCCTCCAACCGCCCAACCCCCCCCCCCCCCCCCGCCCTCCCCCCCCATCCTGTAAGACAGGAGGAGTGTGTGTGCCACGCCTAGCACGTCTTGCCCCTTATGTCAGCACAACGTCTTAGCCGGCCCTCAATTGGTCCGTGACGACGTACGGCGAAGGCGTCAGAATTGGATTGGACGTGGCGAGGTGGTGGTGAGGTGTCTGTCCACAATGGGAAGAGATTTGTCAAAGTAAAGCCTGTTTGGTCCCATGAGCCTCCGTTGAATATATTCCCGAAGCAAAGTGAGGGAGGGGGGGGGGGGGGGGTGACGGGGGTGACATGCAAAATCTCGGTGTATGTATGTGTATATATATATAAATATGTATATATATATATCAGATGTGTATTAATATTCATGGCTGTCTTAACATGAGACACCTGGATTGTCGTATGGTACCGAAAATAGTTTGCATTGATTTTCCGCTTGGAAAAAAATCATGTTACGCTGTATGGCGGATGAAAAAAAACCAAACATTGTGCAGAGAGAGAGAGAGAGAGAGAAAGAGAGAGAGTAATGAAAAAGTTTCATTGCAGGCCAGAGTTTATGCCTGCATCATCAGGAATCCACCGCCACTCGCCCACACTTCCTCCCTCCTCCCTTCCCCCCCCCCCTCCCCTTCCTCCCTCCTCCCTTCCCCCCCCCCCCTCCCCTTCCTCCCCCCTCCCCTGTGTGCATCTTCTTACAATTTCACTGTGAAAAAAAAAAAGAAAGACTCCCACATCTTTCTAGTCCTGTTTCATGGCCCCTTGGACAGTTCATTCCCGCACTTTAGCTGTCTTTAGCGGCGAGACATCGAGCGGTGGTTTGCTGGAAGAGTTAAATAAAAAATTGTTACCCGACAGAACAGGTTCATGGGGCGGGATAACGGGATCCTTGTCCCGGTTCAGAATCTATACGGATATACAGCGCTATAGAGATGAGAGAATTAATGAGCGGCTTGTTCGGTTTAAGGTTCATTCTTTTGGATTTCACCACACTCAGTCAATATGAGGTGGTGCTTTATTAATCCCACACTGGGAGTTTGGGAATGCGTCTTCTTGAAGCATGGACCAAATCAAATAGCCAAATAGCCGCCAAATAGCCGCCGCGGGCCTCCGCCGCGGGCCTCCGCCGCGGGCCTCCGCCGCGGGCCTCCGCCGCGGGCCTCCGCCGCGGGCCTCCGCCGCGGGCCTTACCGCCATAGTCGGGAGGCGGAGCCGTGAAGACCCTGGGCGCCGCGGGCCTCCGCCGCGGGCCTTGGCGTGTAGACACGGCAGCTATCCAAGATTCAACATTCAACATTTTTATTTGCCATACACAAGTAGAATGGAATGCATACTCCCTATTCCCTTCCTGCAGTATACATGTTCGACAACACTATACTATAAAATGCCAGTAGTGCAGCAGCATGAATCATGAATACAGTGCAGTAAGTACAGTGCAGAACAGTGCAGTTACTGTAATGAGTCCAGAAAGTCCAGCAAAAGTACGATAGTGTAATGTTATATGCATGACAGTGTTCTGATAGTGGCAGCACTCCTAGCAGTTCAGTAGGCTCACTGCCTGTGGATAACAACTGTCCTTGAACCTGGCAGTTCTTGTGCGATGCACTATTCCCAGCTAGTGTAAGGCTTTCCTGATTCTGAGTCTTGGAGAGGAAAGCATTGTGGCTGAAAGCAATTGTCTTCCTCTGAGTGTCTGCTCGTTCCAAGAATGCTATTTTTTTGAACATTTATGTTAACTGATGTGTGACATGACGTGAAACAAAATGAAAACAATGATTTGTGTCCATTAGCTCATTGTCACATATAGTTTCCTAAAGCAGCCTGAATAACACGTGAACACAATCAGAAAACCGTGAAACTCTGCTCTTGGTTCCTTACACTAACCGGTGTTATTCAGTCAATCTATTCTCCTGTTTTTAAAGTGACAGGCACCCAATTAGGCCTAACACAACTGTAATGAAAGTATAAACAGGAGTGCGGCGCTGAAAGGGTAGCAGACGTGTCTCTACGAGCTCCCGCAGTTTATTTCGTTTACTTAGTTTAATTGTACTTTTTACCTGAATATTAAGTAACTGTATAGGACTATAGCTAGTCACCATGTGTGTTATCACATATGATCGCCAAACACTCTTGGAATTACGGAACAATACAACCACAGACAACGCAACAAAGCACTTACCTGCGGAGATCCGGCCGGACAAAGGAGAGCCGGGGGAGGGGAGCCACCAAGCCCCGGGGGGGAGGGGAGCCACCAAGCCCCGGGGGGGAGAGGAGCCACCAAGCCCCGGGGGGGAGGGGAGCCACCAAGCCCCGGGGGGGAGGGGAGCCACCAAGCCCCGGGGGGCAACAACAAACAAGCCCGCAGGAGAGGGTCCCGTGGCGGCCTACTGGTTAGGACACGCCGAATAGGATGGAAACCAGCCCTACCGAGCATTCTCCTTGCCAACGTCCAGTCTCTCGCAAACAAGTCCGACGAACTGAACTGCCGTATCGCCTCGCAGTGGGACATCAGGGAGTGTTGCGCCATGATTTTTAGGGAAACGTGGCTGTCCTCCATGATTCCTGACGAAACAGTGCAACCACCAGGATTCTCCTTGTTTCGGACCGACCAAACAGCTGAGTCCACGGGGAAGAACAAAGGTGGGGGCGTTATGCTGCTTGGTGAACAACAGCTGGACGAACTTTACATCGAAGTGAGCAAACTTCAGAATCACTACCCCTAGGCAGTCCCCATTGTAGCGGGGGACTTTAACCACTGCAATTTAAAAAAGGTATTACCAAAATACTATCAACACATCTCAACAACACATGTCCGACCAGACAGAACAAGACTCTTGATCACTGCTACACCACCATCAAGCACGCTTATCGCACTGTTGCGCGGCCGGATTTCGGCAAATCAGACCACGCTGTTGTGACTTGCAGTCTGTTCAATAATTCCACGATTTAGGGAACAATTGCGTGCTTTTATTCCATCCGCCTAGCGTACATCCAACGTAGTACTTTCGTCAAGCAACCTATTCCTATGTATCACTTCCGGTTTCCGGGTAATAGCATAACAAAATAAGAGTCCTGCATTTAGCAGTATCATTAAACATTACACACGCCTCCGTGCTTCTACTTCCTGCTTACAAGCAGAAGTTGAAGACCATGCCCACAGTTGTAAAGAACGTGCGTCGCTAGACAGACAATGCTGTACTACACCTGCAGGGGGGGCTAGAAATCACTGACTGGAGTGTATTCAAGACCACTGACCTTGATGTGTATGCAGATCATGTCACAGCATACATTAACAGGCGAGTGGAAGAATTCATCCCAACCAGGTCTGTTCGCTCATTTCCGAACCGCAAACCATGGATGAATGCTGACATACGGAACAAACTTAAGGAACGGAGTACCGCTTTCACAACAGGTGACTTCGACAACTACAAGAAGTCCAAGTACGAACTCAGAAAAGCCTTCAAGAAAGGTACATTGGATTACAAAAACAAATTGGAATTACAGTTCGGGGCTCTGACACCAGACGTATGTGGCAAGGTCTGAGGGTCCTCTCCTACTACAAGGGGAGCTCAAGGGCAGTCACCAACAACGACCCTACCCTACCAGATGAGTTAAACAAGTTCTTTGCTCGCTTTGAAAGGGACCATGAGCCGACCAACAACTTGAACATCAGCCCAGAGGACTACATTCTACAACTGTCCGAGTCCGAGGTCCGCAGAATCTTCAGGAGGGTGAAGGCAGGGAAGGCAGCCGGCCCAGACGGAGTTCCATCCCGCGTCTTCAAGACCGGCGCTGACCAGCTGGCTCCTGTGTTCACCGACATCTACAACAAATCACTGCAACAGTCTGTCGTCCCAGGGTGTTTCAAAGTGACAACCATTGTGCTGTTACCAAGGTAACAAGTCTCAATGATTATCGTCTAGTGGCTTTATAAGTGAGGGCGATGAGACAAAGTACAGAGATGAGGTGGTCCGGCTGATGCGATGGTGTGAGGTCAACAGCCTCGCACTGAATGTCAGCAAGACTAAGGAGCTCATCGTGGACTTCAGGAGCCACCGGGGCACCCACTCCACCATCAGCCTGGACGGGTAGTATAGGCCAGTATAGGCCAGAGGTGGCGAGTGAACTTTCCCTTTCATAACATAGTGATTACCATTACACTTACATACTTTGCTGGACTCTCTGCACTGTACTGCACTGTATTCACGATGCTGCTGCAAAACAAAAAACAAAACCATGTACACCATGTCACTTTGCTGCTCTTTTTTTGTTTATTTTATTGTATATATTATTTTTATTTTCATGGTGTTGTTTTTAAGATGTATACTGCAGGAGGGAACGGGGAGTAATGATAATGATAATGCTGGCTTTTTATATAGCGCTTTTATCCAAAGCGCTTTACAAGTCATGTCCTCACATTACCCATTCATACACCGACGGCGGAGTCAGCCATGCAAGGAGACAGTCAGCACGTTGGGAGCAGTTAGGGTTAGGGTGTCTTGCTCAAGGACACCTCGACAGTTTTTTTGCTAGGAGGAGCCGGGGGATCGAACCAGCGACCTTTCGGTTGTAAGGCGACCGCTCTACCTCCTGAGCTATACTGCCGCCAGAGACAAAGTACAGTACCGTACAGTACCGCTGCCCGAGTAAGCGTTCCTATGTACTTGTTACAAATGGCAAAAAACAAATCTTGCATCTTGTATCTAAACATATGTACATACAAATGAGTTCTGAATAAGAAGATTACTAAAGATATATACAGCTCGATATTCATTATTTTAAACATATATAACTTTAAGAAGACCTTTGGCTCCCACAAGTATTACTCAACCTGTAATGTAAGAGTCGCACCAACTCAATGATATTTATAATGCAATCATTGTTTTCTCAGTGCTTAGACTATAGGCTTCACTTGCAGTTTGTAAAGAGTGACAAGAGTGAGGATTGCTGCACAGTTTAGTCGTGCTTGTGCAAAGACAATACAAGGGCATTCTGAGTCTCTTTCTGAGGTTCAAAAGCACGACAAAAGTGTTTTGCCTGTTTTTGACACTGAAAAACAGCGGCTAAACGTCTAAACCCCTAAATGTCGAAGCTGGAGTATTGAGAGCAGCCGCTGTGCCACAGTTAGCATGCCAAGCGGGAGCCCCTCACAGGGGGCCTCTCAGAGGGATACGGAGGGTGTCAAGAGATACATTTACGTCCGCTGCCCGAAGAAAGATGTTGCCGACACGTCACATTGGCCAGCAGCACGCTCCCCCCCCCCCCCCCCCGCCCCGCCCCTCTGCCCCCCCCCCCCCCCCCCTCCGGGAACGAGGTGGGTGCTCAGTTTATTTAGACGCCACAGATCACCGGCCCATTAACCCGCTTCCCTTTCCCGCCGCCGCCCCTTTTTATTAGCGGCGTAATGACACAGATACGTTCTCAGAGCTAATCAGAGGCCGGGCCCAGGGAAGTAGCGGGGTGAGACTGCAGGAATTACCTTTCCCCCGCGCCGCCACTCTGAGGCCACACACAGACCACTGCTACGCCCTTTCAGTTTGATCCTGTTTTACCTCTCTCTCTCTCTCTCTCTCTCTCTCTCTCTCTCTCTCTCTCTCTCTCTCGCTCTCTCTCTCTCTCTCTCTCTCTCTCTCTCTCTCTCTCTCTCTCTCGCTCTCTCTCTCTCTCTCTCTCTCTCTCTCTCTCTCTCTCTCTCTCTCTCTCTCTCTCTCTCTCTCGCTGCTGTTATGCCTCCAATCTCATCTGTCCCTCCCTCCCTCCTTCTTTCTCCCTCTTCCTTTCTCGATCCTCCTCTCGCTCTCTATCTGTCCCTCCCTCCCCCTCTTTCTCTCACTCTCCCTCTTACCCTCTCTTTCGCTCTCGTTTTTCTCTTGCCATCCCTTTCTCGCCTTCATTCCCCTCTGCTATTTTCTCCTTCTTCCCCTTCTCTCTCCTCTTTATCCCCTCTCTCTCTCTCTCTCTCTCTCTCTCTCTCTCTCTCTCTCTCTCTCTCTCTCTCTCTCTCTCTCTCTCTCTCTCTCTCTCTCTCTCTCTCTCTCTCTCTCTCTCTCTCTCTCTCTCCTCCTTTCCCAGTTATTTCATTTTCCACTCTCAAGTCCCCTCCTTCTTGTTTTATTTTTGATCACTGCCTCTTTTCTCTCTCTCTCTCTCTCTCTCTCTCTCTCTCTCTCTCTCGCTCTCTCTCTCTCTCTCTCTCTCTCTCCCGCTCTTTCTCTATGCTTGTCTCCCTCGATCTCTCTCTATGCTTCTTTCCTGAGGGCTTGCCTACTGTTTGATATTCTGCGTGTGTGTGGGGGTGGTGGGATGGATTAGACCACGGACAGGCCCCACAAACTACCCTGATCTACAGGACAGCTTTTCAATCACTCCGGTGCCGCGGTTCCACCTGTGTAAATACAACACACACACAGCGTGCCCGGGAAGGAAGGAAGGAAGGAAGGAAGGAAGGAAGGAAGGAAGGAAGGAAGGAAGGAAGGAAGGATGGAAGGATGGAAGGAAGGAAGGAAGGAAGGAAGGAAGGAAGGAAGGAAGGAAGGAAGGAAGCATGTGGCGAGACACAAACAAGCATGGCGTTGTAATGGCGGCCGCTGCTCGAGTCCCTGTATCTGCCCCATTTACGATCCCTATCAACTTGCTTTGGGATCGAGCTTGCCGCGTAATGCCGGCCTGCAGCTGGAACGACGGATAATTAGCAGCCACTGGCCCAAAACCGTCAGTGTGCTTGGGAATGGACGGCCTGCCATTCACAGCCTTTACCCCCCCCCCCCCCTCCTCCCTCCTCCCTCCCCCCTCCTCCCTCCCCCCTCCTCCCTCCTCCCTCCTCCCTCCTCCCTGTGTCGTCCATAGTCTATGAGATTTATACCTTCTACTATGGTGATTGCTGTAGGCTCCTCTCCTGTTGGGACCACTGAATAGCACAGGACACACACAGTAACAAGTACAAACCGGACAGCGTACACGTGTCACAGAGGGCCTCTTGTCAACAACGTTTGTTTCGTACGGTCGGGCGACCATTTGGATTAAAATGTCATCGCTTCTGTTCATTTTCCTTTTTGATGTTTCCCGGTGAACTTTGCACACCGGACTTATTCAGACAGAGGTGTGTTTGTCTAATTTCACCTATTTGATAGTGACTCGATGTCGTTAAATGTCCACGCCTTGCTTGTAACTTTTATCTTTGTTGTCTGTTTGCCCGGTGATGTTGCACTTTATTGATATTGTGATGGGTTATGGAAGTGGTTGAACAGTGGACTGTGGACTGTGTGAATGTGGATTATGAATACGTGTACACATTACTGGGCACACCGCCTCCCTGGACACCACACCTTCATGACCTTCATGACCTACTTAGTCCGCCACCAGCTGTACTATATACATATATATATATATATATATATATATATATATATGTCGCGATCGCGAACATCGTGAAGTCCAACGAGGGGGGGGGGGGTATCTCGCGATCGTGAAGTGCAACGGGGGGCGGGGTGGGGGGGGGGGGGGGTATGTCATTACATTACGTTATTATTAACAATAATAATATTGATAATACAATAATAATACAAATGATAAAAAAATAAATAAAAAATAATAATAATAAAATAAAAATAAAATAAACCTCATGGGTCACATCAAGAGGATTCTGAAATCATCTCGTGACCCCCACTTTGGGAACCCCTGCTGTAGACCTGCTGAAATCTGAAAGAATACGCCCATTGGCTACAAATCACTATATGATTGGTTGATCAAATTGTCAATCCAAACGTACGCTCTCATTCAGTCTAAGGGCCAAAGTCATCGGGAAAACTTTGGTTGAAGGATATTCTTCCCAGCAACCCAGAAAAATATCTGATTGGTTGCATTGTTTTTCCAACACAAAACCACTCAAATGCGTCATGCATGGACCGAGAAAGACAAACAAATCAACGTAACTGTAATATAACAGATCAACAACACAGATACCATTCTCATTTATTCATTTTATTTGATTTTGATTCAATTTGATTAATATATATATAATTAATTCGATTTTTTTTGTTTCATCTGAGAGTTCTAGGGTCTTCTCTGAATACCTTGAAGGCCCTGACGCTTCACCACTGGTATATATATGTATATATATATGTATATATGTATGTATATACATATACGTATATATATGTATATATATATGTATATGTATATATATATATGTATATATATACATATGTATATATATAGTACATATATAGGGTTGGGGGGGGATAGTCACTGGAGGAATGGAAGTAAGGAACAGGAAGCGCGGGGGACGTGACGCGATAGCACGCATTGAACATCAGTAAAGTCCTCCTTTCGTCGGATCAATAGTGTGCTCCTTCCCGTGGCGGATATTAGAGGCTGGTGAAAAAAGGATAACAGGCAGCGTGTTTAGTTGATTCTGCTATCGTATTGATTTCTGGCGTCAGTCGTCAACTCGCTGCCCAGCAAAACGTGTGGTAAGCACTTTAAAAAAAAGGGCGACTTAATGAGGTAGCAGTGTGTATGCTGGGGAAATGCTAACCGGTCAACGCTAACAAGTCATACTATCATCGTACCGCCACTCCAGTTATTAGGCGTCGGGGAGTGAGGTTTACCACAGCACAGCGCCACCTGCTGGGGAGTGAGGTTTACCACAGCACAGCGCCACCTGCTGTGGAGTGAGGTTTACCACAGCACAGCACCACCTGCTGGGGAGTGAGGTTTACCACAGCACAGCGCCACCTGCTGGGGAGTGAGGTTTACCACAGCACAGCACCACCTGCTGGGGAGTGAGGTTTACCACAGCACAGCGCCACCTGCTGGGGAGTGAGGTTTACAACAGCACAGCGCCACCTGCTGGGAGTGAGGTTTACCACAGCACAGCGCCACCTGCTGGCGTCCGTTACATTTAGAAAATAATTAAACCCCATTTTGAAGAGAAATCCTATGGAGACA
Organism: Muraenolepis orangiensis; assembly: GCA_027704905.1. Taxonomy (NCBI): domain Eukaryota; kingdom Metazoa; phylum Chordata; class Actinopteri; order Gadiformes; family Muraenolepididae; genus Muraenolepis; species Muraenolepis orangiensis. Next base: position 22,591,772 of record CM051010.1, read on the forward strand.
AAAAATGTTTTAATCATAATTGGAGTAACGGCAAAGAGGCATGTTAGTCACGTTTGACCGATAAAAAAAAGTTTTCCTCTTTCATCTAGTGAACTCTAAGTAATGATGTTGAATCATATCCACAAGGATTTGATTCAAGATCCCCAGCTGTCAGCCAATATACACAATACCCGAGATACAGATTCTATATCCCGGAATTATTACAGATATCCACACAACAGACTCATTCCACCCACAGGTGCACCACAGAACGCCACAGGAAGTCCTTTCTTCCTGTGGCCATCAGTCTCTATAATTCATCTACCTCGGGTGGTAAGAGGGACAGTGGAGACTCAGTGACCTGAGGTCAACGCACTGTTATTATTATTTTGGTAAATCCTGCAAATCCCCTTTCACTGTAAATTCAATTTCACTTTTCACTTTTCACATGTCACAGTTATTTATTAGTATTTTATTACTGCCAATTTGCACTATACGTATTGTTGTGTATTGTATATACCTACGTATTACTGTAATAATACTGTAAATTGTGCAATTCATCTGTCAATACATTTAGATTTGATTTAGATTTGATTTAGTTATATTTTGTTTATACTAGTTTTAGTTTAGTTTAGTTGCTGTTATTTAGTTTTTAGGTATTAGTATATTTTGTGTGCATTTATTCCCCTCTGTTTCAACTGTTGCACCTTAATTTCCCTCGGGATAAATAATGTCATCTTGAATCTTGAATCTTGAAACGGCGCACTGCATATGCGTGATATATATGCCTATAACATGTATTTTGGATTTGCGAATATAGATCTTCTCCTATAGCTTTATGTACAGCCTCGTACAGCAAACGCATCGCTTGAAGAAGCCCCCGTGTAACTCAGTTTTGTTTTCCAATCCTCAGCACACAGCACACTGCACGGTGTCCAGGCGATAGGTCCAATATGTCCAGCAGAAGTCTTTGTAACCGGCACAATTTTGAGCAGTACACTGAAATTGTAAAGAGCTCCCACAAAACGAGCAGGGAAGTGAAATAGAAATGTAATGAACATAATATAAATGCAAAGAAAGAATGTAATCTTAAGGTTAAATAAGCATACGTGAAATATAACTGGTGAAATAGAACTAGTGTGTGTGTGTGTGTGTGTGTGTGTGTGTGTGGGTGTTGTAATTAGTGCAATATAAATCAGTACGAACCATACCAAGGATAGGGTGCAGATAACATTGGATTACACGCACGCAGACAACACACAACACACTACGGACTACGACACTTTAATGATAATGACAAGGTAATTACATGTATTTTATTATCTTTTCTTTTTTTTTCTCTTTCTTTTTACAGCGTCCTCCCGGGGGCCAGCCCTCTGGTGAGAGCTCTGGACCATCCAAGTGCGATGGTGCGTGTCTGTTGTGTCCAGTGCTAAAGTGTTATGGGCAGTAGGGGGGGGGGGGGGGGGGGAGTCACTCACTGGACCCCCAGCGTAGGGGCTGTGATTGATGGGCAGCACCGGGGCTCTGGAACACCCATGGCTGTTTTCGGGCCCAACTAAACATGGCCGGAGCACTGCTTTTATTAAAATGTGTATTTGTTGAGATGTGAAATATTCAATCATTTTTTTATTATTTATTATTTTTGGACTCTTAGTGGTTCTCTTGAAAGCTCTAGGGGTTGGTCCGAGAATCATTCAGTTTAATAAATGGAATTGGTCATCATGCATTTTCGTTCAAACAAATCAACAACAATTACAACTACTACTAGATTACAGCTTTACAGGGCGGTTTAAGCGAGCACGATTTTGTGTGTGCGTGTGTGTGTGTGTGTGGTGTGTGCGTGTGTGTGTGTGCGTGTGTGGTAATGAACTAGACATGTTAGTGTATCCTAATACCATGCCAGCAACCGTAGTGGCATAGTATTTAGTTCAAGGCATCCCCAGTTGTTGTTTTTTTACACATGACCTTCACCGCGACAAAGCGGAGAACCATTGTTCTCTCTTTGCTCCAGTGGTGGTTGAGGTCACACAAACAATATGTAGAGGCTAAATGAAATGCCTCTGTCAACAACGGTTGTTTCGTACGGTCGGGCGACCATTTTGATTAAAATGTCATCGCTTCTGTTCATTTTCCTTTTTGATGTTTCCCGGTGAACTTTGCACACCTGACTTATTCCTGTCCATAAAATGTGCATTTATGTGCCACGCGATGTCTCCGCCCGGTCACATGTTCACACATCCCAAGGACAACTTTATTGATACAGGAAACGAAACAAAATAAATAAATAACACATTAGAAATGTCGACCTGAATTACAGTTGAACATCAATTATATACGCTGTCTATATTTTTACGATAGGTTATTGTAACCAGCCACTGGAGCGTAGTAACCACCCATACCACCTACAATATTTTACGACACGGGAGGCCTGTTCAAGCCCCTTTTACCATCTGGGAAGATGCAGTAACGTGCATTCATCCGTAACCCCACAGTCAGTGTGTGTGTGTGTGTGTGAGTGTGTGTGTGTGTGTGTGTGTGTGTGTGTGTGTGCCACACACACACACTCACACACACACACACACACACACACACACACACACACACACACACACACACACACAGCGTTTTGATGGAAGAGGGAGAGATAAAGGAAGAAGAGTGAGGGTGAAGGAGAGACAGAAGAGAGGGGCCCCATGACAGGCGAGGCTCTCTGAGATGGACACACAGGACAGGGGGAGACGGCGCCAACGTCCGGAGAGAGTGTACAGACCCCCCCCCCCCCCCAACCCCCGCCAACCCCACCACCCCCCACCCCCCCGGCCCCCACCCCCCCCGGCCCGCCCTCCCAGCATCTGTCTGAGACATGCTGTTGGGCACCAAGGTCACGTTTCGATAAGTGCACACATAAGCATGTACACCCAGACGTAACGTAGCGTCTCATGCCTGTCTGCCCACACCAGCATGAGAGTGTGTGGAAACACACACACACACACACACACACACACACACACACAGCATGCGCATACACCCACATGTGCATGTGTTTGCGTGCACACACATATACGCATAGACACACACACACACACACACACACACACACACACACACATGCATACACACACACATGCATGCACACACACACAAGTGCATACACACATTCATCCACATGCATACACACACACACACACACACACACTTTAATAGCTTGCTCCCATGAGGGGTCTTTCGAATGCAGAGCAGGTAGCAGGTGCACATTAAAAAGAATATTGTGATTATGTTTATGCAAAGCAGTTTTATCAATGAATGCACACGGTTCCATGAGACTCTCTTGGCGTAAACAATCTGTGGCGTCCAACAACTGGTCATCCACAACAGACGCCATATGCTCCCCCTTAGGAGTCTGAGGTGAATACACGCACACACAAAAATAGCTTAGTCGGTGATAAGACTCACATTTCTGTTGATTTTTACTCTCACACACACACACACACACACACACACACAACATGTGCATACGCCCACATGTGCTGTGTCTTATGTGTCTGCGTGCACACACATAAAGGCATCGACACACACACACACACACACACACACACACACAAACACACGCATACACCCCCTCTTTGGAGGAAAAACAAGTGTTTCTAGCTCGCCCCGGCCTGTGTCAGTGACTCACGTGAAGGGATAGTCAAGGACCTCTCCCCCCCGTGGAGACCAACAGAAGTACCTCAGGATGCATGTCTGCAACGCCGAGCACCGCGCCAAACGCGCCAAACACGCCTGCCAAAGGCATCCAAACAAGAGGGGGGGGATGAAGAGCTAATTCCTCCCCGGTATCGTGGCGAACACAAGCCCTTCTCCCCGGTAAATGATGGTGCGTTCAGCCGGCCGCCCTCCCGTATCTCCCCCTGACACCGGGGAGCACGCGGTCTCCGCCGACCTACGTTATTGACGGGAAATATATTACAGCCCCGACTCTGCGACTGCCACCCCTGTGGCCTAACGCCTGGCTCTTAACACCGCTGTCAAGATGTGGAATACAAAAGGCCTCTTGTTACTGCTCCTGGGAGCACGGATACACCTTAATTGTCTTTGCCGGGGATAAACTGTGTTTGCCAGCAGAGTTACCTGCAGAGCCCCCTCCCCCCACCCTTCCCTCTCCTCTCTCTCTCCTCCCCCCCCCCCACCCTCCTCCCTCCCTACCCCCCCACCCTCCTCCCTCTCTCCCCCCCCCCCCACTCTTCACCCCTTCCTGTCGATTGTCATTCCGCTTCTCGCACTTCTCTCCTCTCCGACCCGCATTTGAACGCTTGTCATGTGTAAAAATAAACCCCCAAACAGACGGCGTCTATGGATTTCGATGAGAAACAAAAAAGAGAGATAGAAATACACGGTACATTTCTACAGGGTAATACCAGCAGTGATGTAATGCTCAGCTGTAACGGGAGCCCACGTCAAAAAGTTGGGACCGCTGAAACTTTTCCTCCGTGGCAAACGCTGGCAGACATACAAGCGAGTCACAATAACCCAATGACTTTTTTTTCTCACTCTTATATTCTTTCCCGGCGGGTTTCGTGTCGGCACAAGGTACGTCCTGTCCTCTGAACCGACAGATAGGAGGAACTTAATTGCCAGCTCGTCCCAACCCCAAAGTTCTTCCCCCGTATTGCGTTGTCAGCAGGACGTCCAAGTGTTGTTGCCGTGGTTTGGCAATGTGGAGAACATTTAGGGAACACTCGCTCATAGTGTCGCTCCTCATGACCGTCCGCTCACAGCGGCCCGCGGGGCTCTTGCCAGTAGGCGGCGCCTTGTGTCGTCCTGTGGGTTTGTTGGGTTGTTTTGTTTTCCGTGCTCTGTCGGTGAGATCACACTCCATTCGTCGCAGTGGGGGGGGGGAAATCTGGGAAGATTTACGCTGCACGCGGGGCGATGAAGAACGAGGTAGAACTAATAGACAACCGCCACCTCTCTGTGCAAGCGCTGCTGTTAGATATATGGCGCACTTTAGAGTGTCGCCTGACGCATTTTGCATTGCAATCATCCAGCGTGCTATAATATGGAATCCCATGTGGACTGCATTGGCGTATGCAGATCCAACATGTTTGGGGCTGATGTTGATGATGATGATGATGGTGATGGTGATGGTGATGATGATGGTGATGGTGATGGTGATGGTGATGGTGATGATGATGATGGTGATGGTGATGGTGATGGTGATGGTGATGGTGATGGTGATGATGATGATGGTGATGGTGATGGTGATGATGATGATGATGGTGATGGTGATGGTGATGGTGATGGTGATGGTGATGGTGATGATGATGGTGATGGTGATGGTGATGGTGGTGATGATGATGATGATGATGATGGTGGTGGTGATGGAGAATCTGTCAAATGAGATGGAGAAGAAGTAAACAGATCTCATTCAGTCTTTCTAAGAATTTGATCCGTGTGTTTGTTGTGAAGAAATATGTCTCGCAAAATACTGGCCAGCACAGAAGAAAAAATATCAAAATATTGATTTTCTTCCTTCCAAAATAACGAACAAGCTTTGAACATTTAAAAACACAAAATCTTCACAGTGGGGGATAACGTCGGTACAAAGAGAAGGAGGATATGAGGCTGGCAGGGTTTGCAGTGATCTGCACATGTGTAGCTGTAGAGGTCCGCATGTAACAGCCCAGAGGAAAGAACAGCACAAATGATGCCTTTGGTCTATAATGTTTGATTGTACATGATATGATACTGACACGTACAGTATATATATATAGACTCCCAAGTGCAATAGGTGGCACGTTTAAAATGTTTCACTCCTTCACAGAACAGAATAAAGATCGCCGTAAGTCCATAGTTCGGCTTAATGCGATTTGGGAAAAATAACAAAGCAAATATTTCTGCAAAATGGACGGAAAAGACGGTTATCTCCACTGTATTTCCACAATAGCAGGGCTCAAAGCCGGTCGTCAGAGGACGCTACCGTTCAGCCTCACTTCATTTCCGTTAATTTCCCACAATCACTCTTTTGCGGCCTGCCCGCCCGGCACACCGCAAGGCTTCCGAGTGACGGCTAGCTCGGCCTGCGAACGGGACGCTGATTGTTTTCCATGTTTATTCACATCCCGCCGGTCAGCGGTCTGCCGTCAGCTCATCTGGGTGCTTTGTTTTTTCTTTTCATTTTTTGCTCCCAAGGACAATTTAGGGGATATCATGAATAAAAATGATCTTAATATCATCACCCGTAAGTGGAGCCCCAAAGTAACCCGTAGCAACCATGAATAACATTATAACCTGATCAGAGGCGGGGGTTTTTTTTTGCCGTCACGCTTATTTGGAAGGTGGTCGCTTCGGGGCTCCCCTCCGTGCGCGCAATGAAAATCTTAAAGTGGGATATATAGAAGTAGGATATATATTAATGTTCTCGTTTTTCTCCCTCTCGTGTGTACCGGTAGCGTAACCGCGGGGCATTTGTTTTCCTCTCTTTGTTTTTTTAATGCAAGCCTTATTTACCCACGGTCATCGGCTACTCCTCTTCATTAAGGAGGAGATGCTGGGATGAGGCGTCTGGGTTCCAGGGGCCACGGGTCCCTTAGAAAATCGTGCAACGGCAGCAGAAAACAAAAAAAATATGCAAAGTGCACACAGAAAGGTCCCACACACAAGTGTGTCTTTAGTATCAAACGCTGTGAGCATTCATTTCGCCTCGAGTGATTCTCGGTAATAAGACACATTCGTTTAATTTGCCTCCGTCGAAAGGGAACAGCGACACACGCGCCCCGCGAAAACCTGCCGCTTCAAGTCCGACACGGGGGCGTGGAATATTAAAAGCGTCTTCATGAGCGGAATGTTAAGATTGTTCACTAGAGTTCACGAGGGCTGTGCTTACTTGTGTCGCTTTAACGCACGCGGGAATTGCTCACTTTTTGAATCCAAATTGGTACATGAACCCATGCCCACACCTCGAGTGAAGGTGACACACATCCTACCTACCATCCGCGCTTAGAAACTTCCAGAAGGACGCTCCCCCCCCCTCTTCGGCACATACCCTCGGGGTCACCTGGAGCGCCACCGCAATCCAACAACAACAACAACAACAACAACAACCCTTGATTGGGCACGACTACAAAGTCACAGCGCCGCCGTATCCCAGAATGCATCTGGGTGCCCTCTGACCCTCACCCCGGCAGGGAGTGACCACTCGCTATGACTTGGATGAATTGGAGTTCAGGGAGGTGGCGGTAAGGTGGGAGAGAAACAGCAGACAATGATCAAAACAACAACAACAACAACCACAACAACAACAACAAAAGCATCAGCCAACAGACACTTTTATTCAAGACTCAAGATACAAGATACAAGATACAAGATATTTATTGGCCATTTGCAACAAGTACAATGGAATGCTTAGTCCCCATTCCCGCCCGCAGTATGCATTTTCTAAAACACAACATATCCTATATAAAATGATGATGAGGCTGATGATGAGGATGATGATGGTGATGATGAGGATGATGATGATGGTGGGGATGATGATGATGATGATGATGATGATGGTGGGGATGATGATGATGATGGTGATGGTGATGATGAGGATGATGGTGATGATGATGATGATGATGATGATGATGGTGGGGATGATGATGATGATGGTGATGATGATGATGATGATGATGATGATGATGATGGTGGGGATGATGATGATGGTGATGGTGATGATGATGGTGATGATGATGATGAGGGTGATGATGATGATGATGATGGTGATGATGATGGTGATGGTGATGATAATGATGGAGAATCTGTCAAATGATCCAAGTAGAAGTAAACAGACACAATTGAAAGTACAATTGAATGCTTAGTCCCGATTCCCTCCCGCAGTATACATATTCTAAAACACTATACTATATATATATATAAATACTGTACACAATAAAAAAATAACAATAAAAATAACATTAAAATGACTGATGATATGTACATATGTGTATTTCCAAGATATCCTTTTCACAGGGCACAGCGTCCTTTCTGTGGGCGTGTTCGAGACACTGCTCGGACACGCCCACAGAAAGGACGGAAGGTTTTATAAAACGAAACGAAAAGGTCGTTCTAAATGCGAGGCATTACTGCCAGTATACTGCTGCCCGTTGGACGGCACGTTGTGCTGCAGCGGGCGAGACTTGGCAAAGGTGGCCGTGCCTTTGGAGCTGTCTGTGTGCCGTGTGCAGCAGCGCTCTGCGTGGAGGCGGCAGTCACGCCGGGTCGACTCCCTTCAATATCCTTGACCTAGATGACAGGGGGGGGGGGGGGGGGGGGGACAGGGGGGGGAGAAAGAAAGAAAGAAAGAAAGAAAGAAAGAAAGAAAGAAAGAAAGAAAGAAAGAAAGAAAGAAAAAGAGTAGAGAATTAAAACGCTGGAGGAAAATACAATTCCGTCGTGGAAGCAAAAACACACACACACACACACACACACACACACACACACAAACACACACGTTGATCAAATATAGTATTTTCCCTTGACCTATACAAGGTAAAAAGGATGATTTCTTAGCAATATCATTAAGAACCATGAGAGGCTTATTTCATGAGACCTGCTCCTACCTATCCCATCTCCTGGGGAGGAGAGATGGGTCCCCACAGTGGGGGGGGGGGGGGGAGATGGGTACTACCACACAAATGACACATACCGTGTTACTGTGGCCGGGGTTCTTTCCGCTCTGCAGTTAAAAAAGGGATCATTTTTATTATTATTCAGAAAATGGGAGTAGTCCTCACATTGCCCATGGTTGATTTCCCGTTAATACAGTGTGAAATTAATCCGCAGGTCAAGGCCTGTCCACCATGATATCCTTTTGGTGTTTAAACTGGCTCATTTTCTTTCAAGTGTCGCTGCCACCACTACTTCCGGGCTTCACTACGGTGTGTGTGTGTGTGTGTGTGTGTGTGTGTGTGTGTGTTAATACCGGGGGTCGGTTATCATATAGCAAGAGACACGACATGTCATTGGAGTGGAGAACACAGGTCATGCATGGTGCGAGGGTCTTGAGTGCTTCGAGTGCCGAGTGGTTCACATTTTTCAAATGAGACGTGATTACACATGGATGAATCTCCTGCCAGAAGTTTCACAGCTTTGTTCATTTGTCAGTAATTGGTTCAGAATCAGAATCAGAATGCCTTCAGTGTCATTGTACAAGTAGAACAACATTGTTAAGCACTCCTCACTGTCACTCTTTACAAACAGAAATATAGATAGAAATTATCTAAAAACAGCAGTTTCAAAATAGCCAAATGTGATTACGAAATTGTATGTATACATATTGCAGTGATGCGATATATATAATAACATTTATTCATTTTACACAATTCTTCTTGAGTCCATGTGCTATCTTTGATGACGCAGCAGTTATAACATATCGATTTACATTTACCGTACACACACACACACACACACACACACACACACACACACACACACACACACACACACACACACACATACACACACACACACACACACACACACACACACACACACACACACACACACACGCACAAAGAACAGGCATGTTTGGGTGGCTATCGTTGTCAGGACGACGGCAAAGGGCTTAACCCAAAATGGAGACGAAGCTACGACTTGGTTCAAGGAGTTGGTAGAGTGGTCACTCTGGTTTAGCTATCTGTATCAATTATTTAGCAATTATCCGTATATAATTGCTTTCTGACACCTAGGATTACGTTGTCTTTGTATTGCATTAGCCGGCTCAATTATACCCGGCTGTCGGATAAGCCTGTGTAGTTCATGTGGGTTGTCTTTTCATTTTCTTTCACTCCAATTCCCACACACACACACACACACACAGACACACACACGCACTTAGCGCAAACAGACTCAAACACACACACACACACATGAACGAGCGTGTGAGTGTGCCTTTTCCTATCACTTTTTATTTCTCACTGACTGTGGGCCGCATGCAACCCTGGAACAAAACCATGCGCATCCTGCTTCGCTGTGCGTCCACAGTCTCTTTAGTCTCATCAGGACCAACCCTCTCACGGTAAACAACCACACTTTAAATTCTTTTGCTTTGTTTTCGGCGGGCGGCTGCATCTTCCTCGTTGCTCTGGATGTGCTGCATTTGCACCACTCTGAGTCAAGTCAAGTCAAGTCAATTTTATTTGTATAGTCCTTAATCACAGTTACAGTCTGACCAACAACACCCCCTGAACCCTAGCTCCCCTAAGGGCAAGAAAAAACTCCCTTAATGACGGAGGAAGAAATCTTGAGAAGGAACGCAGAGTACCTCCTTCCAGGGATGGTTCAGGAGTGCAATGGGTACCATAAGTGACATTAAGTAATGTACACAGTAAAGTACTAAGAAAATAATATACATATAATAGAACTTGCAACTGTGGTTGCAACTCACGGCACTTTTAAATAGATATTCACCCCCAGACCTCAGGCACAATGCGGCTGTTTGTTATCTGGGAAGCCTGGAGGTGAAGGGGTCGGTGCGAGGAGGAGTGAAGGGGGCGAGGAGGAGTACAGGGCAGGACGCCCAGTGATGGGGATAACCCCAACATCTCTTTGCTGAGCAACGCGCTTTTCCCCAGAGGGGATGTGTGTGTCTCTCAATGTGTCTTTCAATGTGTGATTCTGTGGTGTGTGTGTGTGTGTGTGTGTGTGTCTGTGTGTGTGTGTGTGTGTGTGTGTGTGTGTGTATGTGTGTGTGTGTGTGTGTGTGTGTGTGTGTGTGTGTGTGTGTGCATTGGATCATTTATTGACACCAACTTACAGAGATAGTGCATTTCGCTATTATACAGTGAGCTAGATGTTCCATTAATTATTTATAATTTTTGGCTTTGGGAAACTGGCTTGCATGACCTGTATCAGAGAGTCTTCAGCATTCTGGAGATTTAGAGATTAAATTGTGGCTATGTAAGCTATATTTAAGCTTGGCTAGGCTAGGCTGGTGTTTTGTTGTGTTTCTTGTAATTGTATACTTTGCAACACGTACCCTAATTGCCAGAAGTTATGAAATTGGATAGTGTAGCCCAAAATATTTCACAATTAGGGACAGCTTAAAAAAAGGCGGGAACAAGAGGGACTTCTGGTTGTCTACCGTGGAAGGACAAGAGAGCAGCCACGCAGATCGAAATAATCCAAGAACGAACAACAGTGTTAAAAAAGACTAATTTAAGACATGACATTGGAGTAAGACATCTATTGGTGATGTAAAACATCCCCCCGATTTTACAGCATTGTAAAGTATTAAATAAAGAGGCTACTACATCACACAGAGACATTGCTGCAGTAGGTACAACAAAGTTTAACAGGAGACCTAGTATACAGTATGTTGTCTGGCTAACCTAGAAACCATTAATCAAGCATCAGATATTCGTTTCATTCCCATATGAGAACAACTCATAGGTTCTGATTTGATTGCATATGGGAATATACCACTTTTTGCAATGTTCCTAGATTCAAGATTCAAGATTCAAGTATTTGCCATATGTAACAAGGACAATGGAATGCTTACTCCCCATTCCCTCTCACAGTTTACATTTTTAAAACACACACACAAAATAACAATAAAGTGATTGATGGATGATATATACATGTGTTGAATTGTGCAAAAAGCATTTAAAAATTGTTAAATCATGAATACAATGCAGTACAGTGCAGCACGTTGCAGTAACTGTAATGAGTCCAGAAAGTCCAGCAAAAGTACGCTAGTGTAATGCAATATGGATGACAATGTTATGAAAGTGACAGCACTTTTAGCAGTTCAGTCGGTGCACTGCCTGTGGATAAAAACTGTCCTTGAACATGGTAGTCCTATGGTGAGAACTCAGTCATTTATTAAGAGGACAAGCTTATTTTTGCCGGGCCAGCACCCCTCGTGAATCCAAAATGCACTTCTGCTTTGCAGGCTTGGGGCTTGGCCCTAATCTCCATACAGCTGGTGAAGAAAGGTCCTGGTGTAGTCACTGTTAACCCAGCCTGGTCAGTTCTAGCCTCAGGGCTAGCTGCATGTTCACTAAAGTAGTATGTCTTTTTTTCAATCATCAGTTTCATGTATTTTCTTTCACTCTCCTGATACACAAATTTACTCATATTTGGCGATTTCATTGCCAACACATTTTTATTTTGTTAAGTTTCGTTTTTCAATTATTACATTTTTCAATTCAATAGCTGCACAATTTCATTGTACTTTGACAATAAAGGCATTGAGATTGTGATCCACATGGACCCTCAGGCCATGGACTGAGTCCCTCTGCCGTCCTCCCTCCTCATTTAGGTGTTTCATGGGAGAAGGGCCCATAAACCTTGCACACAGCCAGATTGCCCACAAGGAACCCTTTGTCACCCATAATTGCCATGTCTGATGTGAGTCAGTTTGCGATGCCAGACAGCTTGAG
>CM051010.1:22609172-22641672 GCA_027704905.1 Muraenolepis orangiensis
TATCTATCTATCTATCTATCTATCTATCTATCTATCTATCTATCTATCTATCTATCTATCTATCTATCAGTCTATCTATCTATCTATCTATCTATCTATCTATCTATCTATCTATCTATCTATCTATCTATCTATCTATCTATCTATCTATCTATCTATCTATCTATCTATCTATCTATCTATCTATCTATCTATCTATCTATCTATCTATCTATCTATCTATCTATCTATCTATCTATCTATCTATCTATCTATCTATCTATCTATCTATCTATCTATCTATCTATCTATCTATCTATCTATCTATCTATCTATCTATCTATCTATCTATCTATCTATCTGTCTGTCTGTCTGTCTGTCGGTCGATCGATCTATCTATCTATCTATCTATCTATCTATCTATATGTCTATCTATCTATCTATCTATCTATCAGTCTATCGATGTATCTATCTATATGTCTATCTATCTTTAGGTCTGAAAGGTCTTGTTGGTAAAGAAATGCTCTAAAGCATTGCTGTTCTCTGGAAGCCTTTGATGCGTGACATTTGGAAGGGCTGTGCGTCCGAGGTGAGGCAAGTCTATTTCCATCGCACCTTTCAAACCACAAGGCTATTCATAGTGCTCATTTATTGTCAGGAGTGTTCGATTTTCACCTTTTTTTAATATAATAATGTTGTTGGTGAAAGAAAAAAGATATATAGAAACTATATACCGGTATATATATAAATATATATATTGAAGCTATTGTACTGTGTAATGAGCCATATCTTTGGTGGAATAGTCATAAATCATGGACCACACACTGAGGTAATGAATCACATCAAGCTAAATCGCAGGCCAGAGTAGAAGATGGGGATAAAATACACAGCTACATCCAAAGATAACGTTCAATTTAATGGTTAAAACAGGATTCCCTTCTTCAAGAACGTTAGTGCAAATTGAAACTGCAGCTACCTTAATTATTGTGTCCCCAATACAACGCTAATCTCAAACAAACCACTCTACTTAAATTGATTTGTCTCTAAATGTTGGTATCAGTATTTTCGGTATCAGTTAAATCAGGAATTACATAAAACCAGCTCCATGGGCTGAAACCCAATCAGGGTAACAGTCGCTTCCTCTTAAGGCGAGATCTACTACATAAATATCTTGCTTTTGCAGTTTTGGCTTATTATTTGAGTTAAATGATCAGGGTATGCAATAAATAAATATATATATATATATATATATATATATATATATATATATATATATATATATATATATATATATATATAAAATAAATAATAATTTTATCATTATATAAAAAAAATGTCCAACTCATCTTACTCACATGTCTGAGGTCTTATTAATGTATCTCTGAAGGTTCAGTACCCAAAGGGAGATGCCATTTAAACCTTACCAATACAGGTGACTTTACCCATATTTCTTTTTTAATTAAGAGTCCCCGGACAGGAACAAAATACAGGGGAGAAGATTGAAGATTGAAGAGGAAACCATCTGGGGGAAGCTTTTAATCACAGCCACACATAGGCCGGTTAATCAGTGGATCCCTGAAAGCACTTCTTCATATCTCATCATTTTGGAGACGTGAATTTGTTGCCCTGAGCTGCTTTTGCTGTTTCGTTCCAGCAAAGGCACAGACTTTCCAACCTTGTTGGTTGTTTAAATGCAAAACATATTCTGTGATCAGTCCTCTGTGTGTGTTGTCTGGACTGCTCTGACTTTACATTGTTTACCTTCAATTACAATGTCATGTTTATATCTTTATTCCGTGCATACGCACAATATTTGTTGGAGTAAACATTGCATATGTGATGAATATGAACACAATAGTAATCAGTATCAGTCACAGTATATAACTTACAAGCCATGTCAGAGAAGTGAATACAATTAGCAAGAAAACTCACTCCAAAAATGGTGTCACTGTCACTGAAAAAAGACAAATTTAGCAGGTGAAAAATCCTCCAGTTTATGAACACTCTACTCTGCTCTGAACTGAAGTTGCGCCCTTTCGTAAGGTCAAAGTGCTTAGAATGGACGCCGGCGGCGAGGTGTGTGTGTGTGTGTGCGCGCGTGTGGATGTGTGTGTGTGTGTGTGTGTGTGTGCGCGCGTGTGGATGTGTGTGTGTGGATGTGTGGGCACGTCTACAAGGTGGTTGCGCTTCTCTGACACCTGTACGTTATATACTACATTTGGATTGCGGACCGTTTGTAACAGCGCCGCCCTTGGAAGAAGGTCTGACCAGAAACTACCGGGAATACAATGCCAGTAAAATAAGAGGAAGCACCACAACAGCTTATTCATTATTTGTAAATAAATGTTTTGCAATTCAAATAATGAGTTCCGTTCACTGCAACCACACACAAAGTAAGCTGGAAAAAGGTACACAGCTCTCCTAACAAAAGAGATGACCCAATCAGCGTGTCATTAGAAGAAGATGAACAACCTCCTCCAAATGACATGGAACAGAACAATTAAGAGCAAAAAACCAACTGCAACTGTCGTGATGCTTTTAGATGAACAAGACCTGATGAACCAAACACTATATGTTATCACGGAGAAAAGGAAGCAAATGGGCTTAACAGTATGCAGACAAATGCTGGTTCAGAGAATGACTCTAATGTCCCTGACAACCAGAGTGTGGACAATGACGTTTCCAAAGGGAAGGGCAAGGGCTTCTTGACAGTCTTGATGATACGATTCCAGTCACTCCTGCTGTGGCTGTTGAATGACGTTATTTGAATGACATTATTTGTGTCCAAAAAAACAAGTAAAGAACTGCATTATGTGAAAGCCATGCTATATATGTCGACAAAACATTTGACAGACAGACAACTGTGTTGTGTTCAAAGTTGAAGTAAGTGTTGAACCATATTAAAGCATTTTTTATTGACCCTGTACACTCTGTTCTTGATACAGTTAAACACATATCATTGTGGGTGTGTCTTTCATGTCATACAACTGGACAATAGCTTTTTATCATTTACTGCAGACACAGCAGGTTGTGTAAATCACTTAAAATGTCTCTTTAAATGTCCTGTTTTTCTAAATAGGCCTAATGCATTTAATGCTATTTCTAATATAGAATAGATCACTTTGTAAATTAGTTTATTGCTACTGATGACACACACATGAGAGAAGTATAGCACGTAGGCTAAAACTACAAAAACATCTAGTCATCACTTAGTTGTATGTTGATGGTGTTGTGCCCCCCCGCTCTAATGGATCCCAGGTGTTTCCCATCATAATCAGGCCGGCTGAGGCCAATGAACACCTGGGATCTACCCTACTTAAGGCTGTCGAAGACGGACTTCGGGGCTTGACCATTGCGTGTACCTTCCTGAGAACCATCCTGACGAAGACCGACGTCGGGGGGGAGATCGTTGAGAACCTTATGGCTCCCACCTACCCATGAACCTGTGTCTCCAGCTCCGACTACTTCGCATCCAAGCCCCCCGCCCCCCCGCTCCAAGGACCCTCTCCGCGTTCCACCCTCTGGACCATCTCCCCGCGTCGACCACACCACGTAACCTATCCAACCCTACCCTGTTGTGTTTTTGTGTTTATTGGTTTTCAGTAAAGTCATTATCTGTTGTTTTGAGTGTCCGTGTCTCTTCTTCTGGGTTCTCTGGCACATTTGGCTCGCCGGTCTCATTGGGTCCGAACAGATGGAATTCCTTAGTTCCTTAGTTAAATATAGATCAACAGCTTCCAGAGGGCATTTACTGGGGAACGGTAAGCCCAGTTCCTCCACAAGTGTCATACAAAGATCAAATATATCTTCATCGCAAGGAACACAACTGTGAAACACACATTGTCCTTTGGACATATCCAGCTCCTCTTGATTAAGTGGCTTGGCACAGTCCTCAGTGTCCCATAACTTTGGGCTAGAGTACATCACATTTCGGATTCAAATTTATCTTGTGCGCAAAAGATTATTATTTGTGCGCACAAGTTAGTATATTGTACACACAAGTTAGTATCTTGTGCGCACAAGATAAACATATATGACCTTTTGGGACTTTAGGTGCTCCGTACAAAACAATTTTTCATTACAGAAAATATTCTAATATTCTGTTCAGACAAACACAGTCAGACACAACAGTGCTAAGATGGTCCGATTACAAGAAGACACAATCAACACAATGAACGTAAACATGTGTAGCATTATACATACTAACGTTTAAAACTAAAAGAAAATCACAATTTTGGGTTCACTGGGACTTTAAAGGTCACTTCTGATACTAGTATGAACCCTTTTATCGGAAAGAGGCACCATGGAACTGTGTGTGTAGGGGAATATAATGGATAGACCCTTGTTGCCTTGTTCTGAGATACGTCCATGAATCCAAATGTTCTGCAAGCTTTCTCAAGGATATTACATATCTTTGGCATGACTTTAAATTCTGGTTTGCCAGGGATGTTGTTTACAACACATACCCTTACCATTACAGATATATTTAGATTCAATACAACTGATGCAGTTGCATCTCTCTTCGGTATATGCCAGTGGTGAAGCGTCAGGGCCTTCAAGGTATTCAGAGAAGATCGAATTAATTGTATTAATAAAGTAATACAATTTAATAAAATGTAATACAATTTAATAAAATTTAAATAAAATGAATAAATGAGAATGGTATCTGTGTTATCTGTTATATTACAGTTACGTTGATTTGTTTGTCTTTCTCGGTCCATGCACGACGCATTTGAGTGGTTTTGTGTTGGAAAAACAATGCAACCAATCAGATATTTTTCTGGGTTGCTGGGAAGAATATCCTTCAACCAAAGTATTCCCGATGACTTTGGCCCTCAGACTGAATGAGAGCGTACGTTTGGATTGACAATTTGATCAACCAATCAACCATCGCGAGATGATTTCAGAATCCTCTTGATGTGACCATGAGGTTTTTATTTTAATGTTTTATTTATTTATTCATTTTTTTATTATAATTATATAATAAATACAAATTATTATTATTATTATTATTATTGTTAACAATAACGTGTGCATAGATATTTTTTATTATGTAAGTCCGTTTAATATGTAAGGGTGACGAATAAAGGAATTCTGATTCCGACAGATTCGCGACAGTATCATTTGCAGCTGAAAAAAAGCCACACACAATTTTCGCGATCGCGATTATCCCCCCCCCCCCCCCTCCTTGGACTTCACGATGTTCGCGATGGTGAAGATCTGTGCACACGTTGTTTTTAATGTTCCAGTCCCTCCGATGATAGTGGGGGGGGGGGGGGGTGGGGGGGTCTTTTATGTTGGGGGTCGCGGGCTGAAAAGTTGGGGAACCCCCTGGTCTACAGAAGGTCCAGTTTGTGATAGACAAGCTTCGCCACTGGTATATGCAATACTGTGCAATCCTTTCTCCCTGGCACACACATGCTGCCTATACCAGTAACAGCTGATCAGACAGACAATCAATCCTCAATCCATTTACAATTCCCATCAGCCCAAGATGCATTCACCTTCCAGACATGTGCTACAGAGAAACCTTTTGTCTGTTTTCAAAGTAACGATGCGGCCGAGCGGCACAACAATGGGACTGTCAAAAGGAAAAATGTGGTTCATGCTTTTAGATGTGACAGACATTTTTATTGTTTGGTGTTGCTGAACAACATGTTTGCTTACATTGCCGTGTGTTTGGCTGTGCGTCATTGTGTGGACATTAGTGTGACCTCGCATACATGGATACATGTATGGCTTGAGAACCTGGAGGGTCGCCCGGGTTCAAGTCCTCGAAATGGACCAAGTATGGAGTGAGAACTGGTACTTGGAAATAGGTACCAGTTCGCCTCCTGGGCACTGCCGAGGTGCCCTTGAGCAAGGCACCAGACCCCTACACTGCTCCCTGGGTGCTGTCTATACAATAGCTGCCCACTGCTCCTAATACAAGGATGGGTTTAAATGCAGAGAATCAAATGTCACATGTGACCAATAAAGAGGATTTCAATCCTCCAGATTTAGATATAGATTTAGATTTAGGGACGTAAATGAGTATACACTACTGTAAGTGAGCGTTTGAGGGTTGGCCTTGTATCGAGAAGTAAAGGTCCCTCTATCTACCGGGTGATCGCCGAGTTCTGGCGCTGCTGCTTCCGTGATTTCCCCTGACGGAGCTGTAGACGCACCGGGACCGAGCCAACGCCCACCAACCGGAGCTCCAGGTTGGCGTTAAGGGGTTACTGTGACGGATTTGAAAGGAGATCAATGACTAAGACAGGACTGCACTGTACCGACGGGTTTCTCTTAGATTTCGATTTTTAATGTGTCTAATGGCGATTAGAGCACTTTAGGGAAATTATGTTCAGGACCATAAGCCAACCATTTTCAACCTATTAACAAATTGTTGTATGGATTATTCTTAATATATACTGTATTTAATACTTACCTTGGCATTCTGGTTTTTGTATTGGCATGGCCCGGAATTCCAAACCTGCACATTTGGGCTTTGACCAGGAGCAATACTATATAGAACGCATGTAAACAGACCTCCTCTGTCTTCATCTCACTGCTGGCCTCCTGTTATCCCCATGGCCTTCCTGCTCCACACTGTCGCTCGCTCCGCTCGCTCTGTCGATAGTCCCGTATAATGCTCGCCGTGGATGAAACACAGCAAGGAGAAGTTGTCATTACTTTGGCCCCGCGCCATCCATCCCGGGAAGATTCCCCACTATTGATCAATAGCAACTGAGCACAAGCTGTGGTGGGCTAGCGGGGATCGTGTGGCGGTGGTGGGAGAGTGTGTGTGTGTGTTCTGGGCATAGGGTGAGGGGGGTCTTTGACTGATAGTGTGAGCAACGCTTCTTCCTGTACACATCGCCGCGGTCGAGGCACTTAGGGTTCAGGCTCGTTCGTTATCGCCGGGGCGGCGCCAGCGTCGTGGCGTGCGGCGCTGTCGGTTCAACAGCTGTGGGCCACCGGGCGATTCGTCATGAAAAGGGCGACTTCAAAACGAGTTGGCGCCTTTCATTGGCACGCCACGATGGTGTATTCGTCTAGAAACTGCTGTGTCACGCGACCACTGTAAAATAACGGTCTGCTCGAGTTCGCCACCACCGGAATCGAACTCGGGTCCTTCCACCGGCGTTAGCCAACCCGGCCGCGGGATTAATTCTCCCGCTCGAGTGGCATATTTATCTTCTGCAGTGCGTTTAATTTATTCGTTGGCGCAACTTGAGTTTGTTTCGACCGCATTGTATTAGCTCTACATCAAACCGACAGTGGTTTTTAAAGAACTGTCAGTTCTCTATAGGGCTGTGGTTCACATTCGGTCAAACATTTGGAAGTGTCAACACATTAAACACATCCGCAAAAGTTCCACGCCACCATGCAGCTAGGGCTCTCCCCGCAGAGCCGCCGGCATTTACACCTCTACACAAGAAGGCAGTAGAGCGTTTTTCGACAACCAAATGTACGTGAACTGCTCCGTTGAGTCTGCTCCGTTGAAAAATCCTTCAAATGAACTGCTGACAAAATTGTGTACCTCGACCATCTGTTAATACAGTGCTTTGACAAATTTTATTCTCGTGTCTTGACTGTCGAAAACAAAGCAATTTCCCTGCTGGATCATGTAACCAACCATGTACCCACCATGGACTAGAACCAACACCTCTTTGTGTAGTATTTTGCTTCTACATGAATGGGTTGTACAAATACAACCCATTATTAATACACACACTACTTATTCTTATTCTTCAGCCTTTTTAACTCTCCAACCCCATCTGGTAGGTCATCCACATGATTGCATAACATAATACACTTTTGCTTGAGAGGCATATCCAAAGAGAAACATATTCCTGAAAATATGAATAAGGATTAGGCAACAATTACAGTGTTTGAATTCTCAATTCAAATCGAATTCTAGCTCTAACACTAACTCATGTTTTTCCATGAATATATATTAGAGTTCTTTGTTTTGCTTTGTTTATTTCTCCCCTCCCCGCCCCCCCCCCCCGCTCCCTCTCGAGGAACAAACATGGGTGGTGGCCCCCACCTCTGGCGGCACGTGGGTGGGTGGTGGGCGTGTTGAACTAGATACAAAAGGATGAAGTCAGATCACAATGGCCTTGATGTCCAACTTGGGGATTTAGTGGTGGGAATCAAGGGACAGGATGAAGGGGAACAGTGACAGCTTGCACCCTTCACGGCCAAATCCTGACCCCTGTTGTCCTTCCAAGAGAGGGGGGGGGGGGGGGGAGCCGTCCAGCCGCCAGAGCCTCTGTTGTGTTCCCCCCCGGAACCCTCTGTGAGTGTGTGTGTGTGTGTGTGTGTGTGTGTGTGTCTGTGTGTCCCTCTCTGTCTGTCTGTCTGTCTGTCTGTCTCTCTCTCTCTCTCTCTCTCTCTCTCTCTCTCTCTCTCTCTCTCTCTCTCTCTCTCTCTCTCTCTCTCTCTCTCTCTCAATATTGAAAGGGCTTTATTGGCATGGACAATGTACATTTGCAATGCCAATGCAGAAAAACTAAATTAAGTTATACATAAAATACGGTACAAAAAAGGACTTCTTCAAATGTCTGTCTGTATCCTCTTCTCTATTTTCTTTCTGTGCTACTCTCATTGTGTTTGCTTCCTTTTGGTAAACAACTCAACTTTAAATAAAACATTTATTTAAAGCCAGTTTGTTTTTGTCAAAGAAAGCTATAATACAAAAAAAATGATAATAATCATTTGAAAGAAAACAAACCGTGTCACCCAATCTGTTCACTGGAATGCAATGGTAGTAGCACGTTTTCAAACAATACCTGTTACCACTACCTAGCCTTACAGTAATATGTGTATATATATATATATATATATATCTACAGAGAGAGAGAGAGAGAGAGAGAGAGAGAGAGAGAGAGAGAGAGAGAGAGAGAGAGAGAGAGACCGAGACCGAGAGAGAGAGAAGACAGAGAGACAGAGAGAGAAGAGAGAAGAGAGAAGAGAGAAGAGAGAAGAGAGAAGAGAGAAGAGAGAAGAGAGAAGAGAGAAGAGAGAGAGACAAAAACATATAGACAAAAATAAAAGTGACAGATCTGAAAATTGCTTTTGAAGAGAACTCTAGATGTTGAAGACACCGACCCTCTTTAAGACTTCACACTTCACGGTGTGAGTAGTGACTATTAAAATGGTTACAAATTACAAGAGATTAAGTTCTAGTCTGGGGGCTCAGATAGTTCTCGGGGCTGTAGAAATATCGGCCTCTCTGGGATTTCTGCGTAATTGAAAAGAGTCTTCAATCAGGTGCACTGGATTTAAGCAATTTCGGCCCAACTAATTAATTCTCACAAATTCCTCTTGAAATCCAGTTAGGGTTTAGGGAAGATTTACCGAGAGAACAGATGGAAAATGTGTGTGGAAATCTGAGCCAGGCCTTTCTTAATGCACTACATTCACATTGATATTGAATAATGCAATCCGTTTTTCTTTCATAATGTTCATATTGGATGGAACATGAACAAATTGATGTAATGGGAAAGAAAAAAGCTAATTGCACTTTACAGTACAGTGTTCCTGTTGCAGTGTAATTCCATACACTGCAACAGGGCATTAGTAAGCATTGTGTAAATAAGCAATGCAACAGAATTAGCTGAATATGTATTATTGTAACATATAACAGCGTTACTACTCAGGCTAGATCGGGTGAGGGGTTAAGGAATACAAGATACAAGATACAAGATATTTGATTGGCCATTTGTAACACAAACAGTACATTGGAACGCTAACTCCCCATTCCCTCCTGCAGTATACATCCCCAAAACAACACTATCGAAATAAAAATAATATATACAATACAAATAAACCAATGGCCATGAGCAATGGGTAATGACCGAAAGGACGAGATCGCGAATACAAGCGGCCAAAATGAGTTTCCTCAGGAGGGTGGCTGGTATCTCCCTGAGGGATAGGGTGAGAAGCTCAGTCACTCATGAGAGACTCGGAGTAGAGCCGCTGCTCCTTCGCGTAGAAAGGAGCCAGTTGAGGTGGTTCGGGCATCTAGTAAGGATGCTTCCTGGTCGCCTCCCGAGGGAGGTTTTCCAGGCACATCCAACTGGGAAGAGACCACGGGGCAGACCGAGGTACAGGTGGGGTGATTACATCTCCACACTGGCCTGGGAACGCCTCGGGATCCCCCAGTCAGAGCTAGTCCATGTTGCCAGGGAGAGGGAAGTTTGGAGTCCCCTGCTGGAGCTGCTACCTCCGCGACCCGATTTCGGATAAGCGGGAGAAGATGGACAAATAAACCAAATAAAGAGCAGCAAAGTGACTTAAATATTATGTACATGTTTTCTTTTTTTCTTTTTACAAAAAATCTTTAAAAATCATTTAAAGTGCCAGTCGTGCAGCAGCATCACGACTACAGTACAGTACAGTGCAGTAACTGTGATGAGTCCAGAAAGTCCAGCAAGGTATGTAAGTGAGTGAGGGATGGAATGATGGAATGAGGAATAGGCTGACACTACTGTAGGGTTCGGGTTAGGCGGTGAAGCACACAGGCTTCCGGGTGGTTGCATAGCACTGTAGGTGGAGATCACTCACGCCACTGTAGGTCTCCAACGCTCTCGCACCACTGGGGTGACATTCATCTGTAATGAGACTCCTGAATATTCTAATAGAAAGTGATGTCCCTGAAGGTCCCTGTGTCATTTGCATGGACAGCTTATATTCTAATCAGGTCCCAGGTAAAAATATATATTACACCTAACGGTGTCTTCATCATATATATATGTAGCAAATGATGAAGACACTGTTAGTTGTAAACTCAATTGCAATCTAAAGGTCCTATATTATAATTTAATCTAACAGATTACTTTCCCTGAATAAACGCCACCTGAGGCTGATTCATCAGACAACAAAAGGACACTTTATTTCTTAACTGATGAGCGATGAATTGATAATAGACACTGCAGCAGATTGCAGCTTTGGCATAGGGAGGAAATGGGCAAATAGTTAGGCTAATAGCAAGGCAAGGCCTATTAAGGGGCTATGAGCCACAGCACACAGCCGGCTATAATACTTAAAAGGCATGCGTGGGAAACCCCTCCAAAACAAAATAGATGCACCACACATTAATTATAATAATTCCCCCAATGTCAATTCAGTGCTTACATTGCACACTTCCCTCACAATATTGCACAGTACCCAAAAGATAACCAATACAAATAACAAATGAGACTAAATACTAACGGACTACCGTGTAATCGGAAAAAAAAAATGGGAAAAAAATCAAATCTATCAATCTATCTATCTATCTATATGTATAGATAGATAGATATATATATCTATATATATTTATATCTATATATATATAGATATATATATATAGATATAGATGTATATCTATAAATATATATTATATATATATTATATAGTATAGTATATATATATATATTTACATCTATATCTATATACATCTATAAATATATATTATATATATAATATAGTATATATATATATATATATATATATATATATATAGACAAATACATTCTGGTTGACATCGGCTGTCATTAGCCATCGCATCAGAGGGGTGACCTTTCCAGAGCGTACTGCTTTTACCTCACTCTCTGTCCACCAGGTCAGGTGGCCGATGCTGTTCAGAAATGTGTGTGTATATGTGCATGTTCTTGATCTGTGTGTGTGTGTGTGTGTGTGTGTGTGTGTGGGTGTGTGGGTGTGTGTGTGTGAGTGTGTGTGTGTGTGTGTGTGTGTGTCTGTGGGTATGTGTGTGTGTCTGTGGGTGTGTGGGTGTGTGGGTGTGTGTGTGTGTGTGTGTGTGTGCGTTCATGTGTTTTCTCTGTGGTTCTCTCTTCAAGGTTGCACATTATTCACATTCATGACAATACTGCTCAACTATATTTGTCCATTTTATCGTATCCTTGTTGCATTATTGCTCAGCGGTAATAAGCACGGGCCTATCTCTGTCGCGCTGCAACAAGCTATCATCCATATTCTGTGTGGTGGAATGGATTTGACCTCTGTCCATTCACATGAATAAAGTCCTATGTGCTCCTCGAATACCGTCTCCAGGAGTCCCTAACGGGCTCTTCATGATGTCGTCGTGATGTCGTCGCGATGTCGTCACGATGTCGTCACGATGTCGTCACGATGTCCTCTTGATGTCGTAACGATGTCCTCTTGATGTCGTCACGATGTCCCCATGATGTCGTCACGATGTCGTCTTGATGTCGTCACGATGTCGTCGTGATGTCGTCGTGATGTCATCATGATGTCGTCTTGATGTCGTCATGATGTCGTCTTGATGTCGTCACAATGTCCTCTTGATGTCGTAACGATGTCCTCTTGATGTCGTCACGATGTCCCCATGATGTCGTCACAATGTCGTCTTGATGTTGTCACGATGTCGTCGTGATGTCGTCGTGATGTCATCATGATGTCGTCTTGATGTCGTCATGATGTCGTCTTGATGTCGTCACGATGTCCTCTTGATGTCGTCACGATGTCCCCATGATGTCGTCACGATGTCCTCTTGATGTCGTCACGATGTCCTCTTGATGTTGTCACGATGTCCTCTTGATGTTGTCACGATGTCCTCTTGATGTCCGATGCTCGAGCTCACGATGTCCTCTTGATGTCGTCACGATGTCCTCTTGATGTCGTCACGATGTCCTCTTGATGTCGTCACGATGTCCCCATGATGTCGTCACGATGTCGTCTTGATGTCGTCGTGATGTCGTCGTGATGTCGTCGTGATGTCATCATGATGTCGTCGTGATGTCGTCGTGATGTCGTCGTGATGTCGTCGTGATGTCGTCGTGATGTCGTCGTGATGTCATCGTGATGTCGTCGTGATGTCGTCGTGATGTCGTCGTGGTGTCGTCTTGATGTCGTCGTGATGTCGTCGTGGTGTCGTCTTGATGTCGTCGTGATGTCGTCGTGGTGTCGTCTTGATGTCGTCGTGATGTCGTTGTGATGCCGTCGTGATGTTGTCTTGATGTCGTCATGATGTCGTCTTGATGTCCTCATGCTTCAATGTTCCATATTGAATTGAAAATCCATTTCCTCGTCTTGATGTCGTCATGATGTCGTTGTGATGTCGTCATGATGACGTCACAATGTCCTCATGATGTCGTCTTGATGTCGTCTTGATGTCGTCGTGATGTCGTCTTGATGTCGTCGTGATGTCGTCATGATGTCGTCTTGATGTCGTCATGATGTCGTCTTGATGTCGTCATGATGTCGTCTTGATGTCGTCATGATGTCGTCTTGATGTCGTCACGATGTCCTCTTCATGTCGTCACGATGTCGTCACGATGTCGTCTTGATGTCGTCGTGATGTTCTCATGATGTCATCACGATGTCGTCGTGATGTCGTCGTGATGTCGTCGTGATGTCGTCGTGATGTTCTCATGAAGTCGTCATAATGTCGTCATGATGTCGTTATGATGTCGTCTTGATGTCGTCATGATGTCCTCTTGATGTCGTCACGATGTCGTCTTGATGTCGTCTTGATGTCGTCACGATGCTTGATGTCGTCATGCGCTTGATGTCGTCACAATGTCCTCTTGATGTCGTCACGATGTCGTCATGATGTCGTCTTGATGTCGTCACGATGTCGTCTTGATGTCGTCACGATGTCGTCATGATGTCCTCTTGATGTCGTCTTGATGTCGTCATGATGTCGTCGTGATATCGTCTTGATGTCGTCATGATGTCGTCTTGATGTCTTCATGATGTCGTCATGATATCGTCATGATGTCGACATGATGACAACGGTGGTTCAATGTTCCATATTGAATTGGGAATAAGGGACAATGGAGCATTCTCGAAAAATCCATTTCCTCGTCTTGATGTCGTCTTGATGTCGTCATGATGTTGTCATGATGTCGTCATGATGTCGTCTTGATGTCGTCATGATGTCGTCATGATGTCGTCATGATGTCGTCATGATGTCGTCTTGATGTCGTCATGATGTCGTCATGATGTCGTCATGATGTCGTCATGATGTCGTCATGATGTTGTCATGATGTCGTCATGATGTCGTCTTGATGTCGTCATGATGTCGTCATGATGTCGTCTTGATGTCGTCATGATGTCGTCATGATGTCGTCTTGATGTCGTCATGATGTCGTCATGATGTCGTCTTGATGTCGTCATGATGTCGTCATGATGTCGTCATGATGTCGTCTTGATGTCGTCATGATGTCGTCTTGATGTCGTCTTGATGTCGTCTTGATGTCGTCATGATGTCGTCTTGATGTCGTCATGATGTCGACATGATGACAACGGTGGTTCAATGTTCCATATTGAATTGGGAATAAGGGACAATGGAGCATCCTCGAAATTACATACCCTGAAAATCCATTTCCTTGTCATGATGCCGTCATGATGTCGTCATGATGACAACAGTGACCAATCAATTTTTTACACGCTTGTACGTAAAAATAAAAGACTCAAGAAGTTTTATTTGCCATGTGAAACATAGTGCAGTGGAATACATTTTTGACCTCATAAATTCCCACTACCAAAAAATAAAGGTAAAAATAAATTGAAGAATGGACGTAGATTTAATCAAAGACAGATGTATGAAAAGAGGTATAGGGGTGTTCACCATGGTCATGATCTATACTGGGTGGTCTATCATGCGGGCATAACAATCACCATCCCTAAGCATAAACCTGAACTATGGCATTTATATGTATTTATATATATGTGTATGGAGTATGGAAGTCGTCAAACACCATTTCCTAGACTCCCCTCTGCTCTTCCGACTCATTCAAGCATCGCCACCGTCACTAAAACCTCCAGAGTTACGGAACCATCAAGATCCCGCCGCACACCTGGTGGCTGCCAGGAAAAACTTCACATCTCATGGCTTCATTTCGTCACTCAGCGCCAGGTGTTGCCAATCACCAACCATCAAGAGCTCTCCGCCCGACCCGGGAGATGGAGACGAGGAGGAGGCGGAAAAACATCAATCACCCCCATCTACCCGGGTCCTTTACCACCTGAAGGAAACCCTATCTCAACCGCTCATGACTTCCCTTATTCTGCCTCTGAATGGTCCCTCCTCACTGATGTCTTCTTCGGGGGGAATTGTGGGGCAGACGGAGAGAGTGTCTTCTTCTGGACGTCAGGCCGTGTCTACCGCGGCATTGTCTTCAACGGTTCACCATACCAGACACAATCAATCAGTGTGTGAGAGAGACAAACAAGTGTCATTGTCCCTTTCAAACTGCCAAAAATAAATTATTTCAATGTTTTCAACTGAATATTTTAGCTGTTGAATAGCATTTTAAGGGACGGGAGATTGATATTACTATAGTTCTCTTCTCAGGTACCGAAAGTGTGCGCGAGTGCACTTGTGTGTGTGTGTGTGTGTGTGTATGTGTGTGCGTGTGTGTGTGTGTAAGGTAAATCCAGTGACAAAGTGTGTTATCAAAGGCGTTAAAGGTTCGATTCCCCTGTGGAGGCATTCCTTCGACACACATACCACGGTGAGGTAATATTTACGGAGGCTGTGCCTAATGTATTTATCATTGTTTATATCTGTTTGAATATCCATATAGATCACAACGTTATCCCTTGTTCTGTTTGACGTTTCCTCTCCTGCTCCATATCAAGGGAGCCGACCCCTCTTCTCTCCCCCCCCCCAACCAGAAAGAGATGAGATAAGTAAGTTGGCCCGGGTGTGGCTCACTGGGAGTTCAATGTGAGACAAGGCAATTGGATTTCATATTGAATTGGGAATAAGGGACAATGGAGAATCCTCTGTCAACTCGCCACTCATTTTTCTATTTGGAATTCCTCTTCAGAAAAGAGGGATCGCTATCTCTCTCTCTCCCTCTCTCTTTCTTTCTCTCTCTTTCTTTCTCTCCCTCTCTGCCTCTCTCTTTCTTTCTCTCTCTCTCTTTCTCTCCCTCTCTCTCTCTCTCTCTCTCTCTCTCTCTCTCTCTCTCTCTCTCTCTCTCTCTCTCTCTCTCTCTCTCTCTCTCTCTCTCTCTCTCTCTCTCTCTCTCTCTCTCTCTCTCTCTCTCTGTCAAGTGGAAGAAACACAACAAAATCAAAATCTTCATAACCGGGTGCCTGTCAATCTTCCTGATACTGATGCAGAGCGGCTCTTATATTTACCCCTGAATAAATTGGAATACAATTTCCTTGTCAAAAAGGAAAAATTTCACAGAATGGTCCAAATGAAGGAAGTACAGCCAAGCGGCATTTCCCTCGCTTCTGTGGCTACTTCAATCTTTTGACATTATTGAAGAGAGAGCGATTTAAAAAGGACCACACCGTATTCCGACCTTCGCTATTCTTCCTCGTCCTCCTATTCACGGTGCACGTGCAGCTAGTGACCTCTCCCAGGCCCTGGCTGACCTTATTAATCGAACAGTTTGACCTTTCCCATCTCTGGGCCGACCGACAAGGTCGCGTTACATGCTGTAGAACACGCCGCCTGACACCGGCCGAGACAGACGGGCCGGGGGATGGTAGCGTGGCAGCGGGCTTGTGCGGGGCGGGGTGCGGCGCGCTGGGGGGTGGGGGGAGGGGGGGGGGGGTGATGGAGATGAGGTCAGCGGTGAAAAAAGAGGAGAGGCGGTGTGTGTGGAGTCAAAACGCATGCGGCCCTTCCTCTACCTCCCCTCCTCTCTCCCTCTCCGCAGAAGGGCCGGTGGGCTGCCAGCGGTTGTGTTCATCATCCTGACTCCAGGAGCTGAGCAACATCTGTTCATTAGACTTGACAGATGAAGGGGGGGGGAGAGAGAGATGGGGATGGGGCTGCACGGTGGGAGGGAAGGAGAGTGAGGAGCATCTTTGTCCACCACCACCATCGCCGTCTCCGCCGCCCTGCCGCCAATGTGTGCAGTGGTGGAGGGTGTGTGTGTGTGTGTGTGTGTGTGTGTGTGTGTGGTGCTGTATATTGCTGTAGTGTTCTCATTCCTCTGTATATGTGTGATATGAACAGCAGGCAGGTGGTGGCGGGGGGGCAGGGTGGTGTGCAGCGGTAGTAATGGAGGCGCCTGGCTCATCCGTCACGCTCGCCTGACACACCGTTGCGGTGTGCCGAAGGTCCCTCTGACTATCACGTTGGTTTTCCTGCGTTTATTCACCACCTCCCACATGGCACGGAGGAAGTGGCCACACAGCATTGACACGCCGAAGACTCCGATAAATAATGTAACATACATTACTCTCGTAACCCCCCCTTTTCCCCTCCACCACCACCTCCTCCACCACCACCACCTCCTCCTCCTCTGAAGTCCAGGGGGTGAGTGCTGACCCCCCCCACCCCCCGTTCCTTCCTCCCTCCCGAGGGATGAGGGAGTGGGATGGTGGAAGCAGGACGGGAAACACACCCCAGAGATGTTCCCTGAGCATCAATATTTAAATATATTAATTTACACGTACTTACCTTTGAAAAAATGTGCCCTTGTACATACCACAACATTTTTAAATAAAAATACGGATTCCATCGGATTCCACTCTGGACATTAGATGCCATATACATATATATATATATATACATATATATATATATATATATATATATTTTTTTTTTTTGTTACTTTTTAGGATTATAGCAAGTCACCATGTGTGTATGTGTATCATATATGATCGCCAAATACTGTTGGAATTACGGAACAATACAACCACAGACAACGCAACAAAGGACTAGGACTTACCTGGGGAGATCCGGAGGGATAACGGAGAGCCGGGGGAGGGGAGCCCACTCCCCGACTGGAGCCACCAAGCCCCGGGGGGCAACAACAAACGCGCCCGCAGGAGAGGCTCCCGTGGCGGCCTACTGGTTAGGACACGCCGGAGGGGCTGGAAACCAGCCCTGCCTAGCAATCTCCTCGCCAACGTCTCTCGCAAACAAGTCCGACGAACTGAACTGCCGTATCGCCTCACAGCGGGACATCAGGGAGTGTTGCGCCACGATTTTTACGGAAACGTGGCTGTTCTCCGTGCTTCCTGATGAAGCAGTGCAACCACCGGGATTCTCTTTGTTTCGGGCCGACAGAACAGCTGAGTCCACAGGGAAGAATAAAGGTGGGGGCGTATGCTGCTTGGTGAACAACAGCTGGTGTACGGACGTTCAGGTGCTTTCTCAACACTGCTCATCTAATCTGGAATTACTGACTATCAAGTGTCGCTCTTTTTACTTGCCGAGGGAAATCTCCGCTATTCTCATGACGGCGGTTTACATCCAACCACGGGCTGATGCGAACATCGCATTGGCGAACTTTTCATCGAAGTGAGCAAACTTCAGAATAGCTACCCTGAGGCGGTTCTCATCATAGCGGGGGACCACTGCAATTTAAAAAAGGTATTACCAAAATACTTTCAACACATCTCATGTACATAACAAGACTCTTGATCACTGCTATACCACCATTAAGCATGCTTATCGTGCTGTTGCACGGCCGGCTTTCGGCAAATCAGACCAGGCCTCCGTGCTTCTACTTACAAGCAGAATTTAAAGTCCAAGCCCACAGTTGTAAAGAACATGCGTCACTGGACAGATGATGCCTTACTACACCTGCAGGGGGGGGCTGGAAATCACTGACTGGAGGGTATGCAAGACCACTAAACAGAGAATGTCAGCAAGACTAAGGAGCTCATCGGGGACTTCAGGAGCCACCGGGGCACCCACTCCACTATCAGCCTGGATGGGACACCGGTGGAAGTCGTCAGCTGCTTCCGTTTCCTTGGGCTACAGATTTCCGACGACCTGGCCTGGACCCGCAACACGGAGGTCATGCTGAAGAAGGCACACCAGCGCCTCTATGCCCTGCGGTGCCTCAGGAAAAGCGGATTAGGCAAGAGGTGGCTGGTGAACTTCTACCGTGGCACTCTAGACTGCACAGGACATGAAGGCCATCCAGAGGGTCGTGAGGACGGCAGAGAAGATCATCGGGTGTGCACATCTATGCATTGAGGAGATCTGTAGGACCAGATATCGGAAGAAGGCAATGTCCATCATAAAGGACTGCATCCACTCTGGGCACAATCTCTTCTCCCCCCTACTGTCCGGTCTGGGTAGCATCAGTATAAGGATTATTAGCTTTAAGGATAGTTTTTATCCACAGGCAGTAGGTGCGCCTACTGAACTGCTAGGAGTGCTTACATTACACTTTTATACTTTGCTGGACTTTCTGGACTCATTACAGCTACTGCACTGCACTCCACTGTACTGCATTGTATTCATGATACTGCTGCACTACTGGCATTTTAAATGCTTTTAAATATCTCCACAGATGTTCATACCATCTATCAGTCACTTTGCTGTCCTTTTTTAGTTCAATTTTATTGTATATATTATTAGTGTGGTATTGTTATGGAGATTCATACTGGGGGAAGGAATGGGGAGTAAGCATTCCAATGTACTTAATGTACGTAATGTTACAAATGGCCAATAAATATCTTGTATCTTGAATCTTGTACTGTATATATATATATATATATATATATATATATATATATACTGTCCTCTTGCTCCATGGAGCACAGCTGTGAAGCAGTGTCTTCAGGAGAGTGGCAGATAGGGAAAGTCTGAATGGAATGGATTTGATTGTATCACCCTGAGAGTCAGGACATCTCACGCAGACCTTTGACAAACACCGCTGGCCCAGGAAGAGGGGATTAAAAAAAAAAAGGTCAAGGAATGCAGTCACCAGACAGAAAAGAGAATTAAGTCATTGCACGCTATCTGAAGTTCAAACAACACCACCCTCGTGTCCACTCTCCGCTGGTCTCCCCCTTGGCTTATCGGCACCACTAGCAACAACACAGGTGGCTCTTCAGCTCACCCTAGCATGTGTCTGGAGTCCATGGCGGTTGGTTGTTGGTCGGTTCTTGTTGACTCCTCTCTCAGGGAAACATTTTCTCTAGTATGGGTCCCCTCGCTTGGCCTTGATAACGTACCATTTCAGTCCACCAAAAACGAAAATACATCAATTGTTTTGCAATCAATTTTAGGGTACACGAGAAACATAGTTGTTGAATTTGATTTAGTTCATTTGTTTATTACATGTGGGACTAGTAAAATCAAGCATCAATACAAATATAGAAATATCTAATAATGCAACCCGCATTTTATTTGAAATTGCTAATTTGTAATAGTCAGCTGAACATGAGTTTGTAAATGCTCATTATTCTGGGAATGTTTATACGGTATTGTTTGCTTGTCGGTACAGTTAAAAATTAAGATATGTTTATTTGTAAAACTCAATAAAGACAAGGTGCTTGAATTAATAAAAACACAAAGAAAAATAAATCAACAATCAAACATTTGACGAAATGTACCTTCCCATTTAAATGTTTTGTAGAAATCACATATATTATCAAATGTTATGGAGAACATTTTAGGTTTTATTCCAAAAAAATACAAATAAATCTGAGTCTGAACTTTCACGCCTTCTGGAAGTTTGTTCCATCTGAGGGATGATAATATATCATTTATATTTGTACTTGGTCTCTCTGGACAGCTCTGACCTGGGGGTCATAGCACATTTATATAATAGAGGTCTGATATATATATAATTTCTCTTCTTTGAGTGATTCCTAAATAAATGGATTTAAAACAACAGGATTTAAAAACAAAATATGTTGACACACTGGAGGCCAATGTGGTGATTAGGATTGTGTGTGAAATATGTTTATCTTCAGTAGCAACGTTCGGACCAAAAGGCAGAGAGCTAAACAAAGCTTGTATTTATAGTAGTCTAATCTTAATTGAAATGAAGGCTTGGATAACATTTTCATCTTTTGGACATATCCACACATCACACACACACACACACACACACACACACACACAACACACACACACACACACAATGTTGTGTATATTTATGTTATGGTTCATCATTATATCTATCAGACATAATGTGCTATCTATTACACCAGAAAAAAAGTCATTTTATTTAGTTTTCAAAAAAGGTTACCATTCCAATTTTGACCTTGTTTCTTATTTATCTTGACGTCTTGAGACTCCATCCTTGCTTTATATTCCTTTCAGTATACTACATACTTTATACACTATGGCATGGCATTAAGTATCTCACACACACCTTGTTTTAAATCCTCTTACACTTGTGAAGGGGATAAACTCTCTCGCTGAAAGTCCCAAGGTTTTCCAAGGTGCATTATTCAGAGAGAAGCAAACTGTAAGCTGCAGAGGAACAGAGATAGAGAGATGGTGCAATACCATAAGTAACCCTAGGAGGCGCTGTTGCCCTTACTTGGAATTGCAGAAAACGCCCATCTAGGAAAGGGGGCTGTTTTTGAGTAGAGCAGGCTGACCAAATACCGGTAAAAATAAAAAATAAAAATATATATACAGGACATGTGACACTGCACTGTGCAGTGTACAACTGCTTTTACTATTGATTCCA
The DNA here is from genome assembly GCA_027704905.1 of Muraenolepis orangiensis. NCBI lineage: Eukaryota > Metazoa > Chordata > Actinopteri > Gadiformes > Muraenolepididae > Muraenolepis > Muraenolepis orangiensis. The sequence continues at coordinate 22,630,526 of CM051010.1, forward strand.
GAGCAGGGAACATAAAAGCTTTAAAACCACACACTATGGATTTAATGGAGGCGCTTGTAAAAAGCCATGATTAGAAACGGGTCATTCTAAGAATAGAAACAGAGAAATATAACATAGAAATAGAAAGTGTTATCTAAACATTCTTAACAATTTCTGAATAAAATGAGAATGCTCACTTATGTTTGTTTATATTGATGTATATATTCAAGATGTATGCATGCAATATATAGGTTTAATATCAAAATTGTCCCTAGACCTGTCTGGTAGTTTATATGAAAGGTACTGCATTCATTTGAGTGTGATATGTTAGAAATGGCCTGGCCACCTGTCAGCTTTTAGTGGGAGAAATGCTCTGTGAGAATATTTGTTTTAAGTTGACGCTTTTGTATGAGACCATTTCCATTTCTAGACAGCTCCTGGCTCATATTGGACCAATCAGGGCACCTCCTTCCCGATTGGTTCAGGGAATCCATATAGCCTGTCAATCAAAGGTGTGTGAACACTTCTCAATGATGGATTGTTAGGGAGGGAGAAGAGAGGGAGTTAAGCTTTAAAATCTTGCCTCTGCTCTCTTCCACACTTTCTCTCTCTCTTTATTTCTCTCACATATTACCTACAGCACATTTAAAGTGCCCATTATGTTCTAATGCAGGCAGCCGTAAATGTGTTGATGGCCTGATACTCCAGCGCCTCACTCTACTCTGGATGCTTCATATTCAGTCCACGGCCAATGAGGTATCACTGCCAGAGGTGTACAGAGGATGTTACAGTCCGGGTGACTGGAGTCGGACAACCTTTCGTTCACCCTGCCCCCTTTTATCACCTGTCGAGTGGAAGGAGTGGATTCCACATTTTTTCTTTATTTTTATTTTTTTGGACTCTGATTCCGTCGAATGGAATCGAAGGGATTGATTCTCAAAAAATTCTGATTCCAAATAAAAACGACAGGGCTCTCAGTAGAGTGCATACCTCCGCTACACCAACCAAAATAGAATCAACTGTTTCTTGGTCCACCACCGGTTTTGTCCAATAGGGTAGATACATGTTTCTGAGGTATCTTGCGAACAGACAAACAAACAAACAGACTAACAAAACAGGAAGAAAGAGAAACAGACGGAGAGACAAATAGGGGCAACCTCCTCTCATCTTCGATTGTGGAAGTCTTTGATACCCCAAAATTTATTGGAAAAAAGCAATTTTTTGAATAATTGATAATAAAAATAATTGATAGGCCTATAAATACAAATAAACAACTTCCAAACTCAAAATAGTTTGGACTCGGTTCCAAACTTACAATAGATTCTCAGAATTCACGGAGACACGATGGAATCGTGAATCGACCGTGGAGTCGACTCTCCATCCCTTAATGTGACACATGGCACGGACCCTCCCCTCTCCCCCTTCTGTCTATCTAACCACAACCTTGTTTTTGAGAGAGGTTGGTAGGATTGCGGTGATGGCAGAGTGACAGGCCTGGATTGTCACCGCTCTGCGAGCATTTGCGGCAGTCACCCGGCTCCTCTGTTTTGGAGAGGGGCCATTGCCTTGTCAGCCGTGCCTGGAGCGATCCTAACAGAGGACTCAACACTTAGCTACGTGCAGACGAAGGGGGGAACAGGCAGGCCTGGTAAGGCCCCAAAATGAGAGGGGGTGGTGTGTGCTCTATCTGTCGGGGCGGGATGCCAGCTGGAACCTGACGAAACCGTAAGTGGGCCCACATCCATTTGGTATTAGCTTGTCTCTGCTGCTTCTTTAGACTGGAGATGATCTTTCGAACAGCTGGCTCATAAGGTGAGACATTTTTTTGGATGCCAATAACGCTGGCTAATTGCAGGTTGGATTGCGCACAGTGGCTGGCAAGGTAATTAACAGGGTTTGTACGACGGGACAATTGCAACCTGTTGGCTGGAAACCATCAGCGCCTCGCATTAATGAGCAAAAAACAAAATGCTCCGAATCAGGCCCAGGGTTGTAATATTTTTTTCCTGGGTCTAATCAAAACATTTATGTGATTCTGTCAACATGAATTATTTATATCAACAAGGAGACGATTGGGTTTATGGGGGAGATAGAAGAGCATAATTAGAGGGGACGTTTAAAATACCTAACATATCTGTTGTAGCATAGCACACTATTTTCAGGGATAATCACTTTGTCTTAAGGTCTTATCCCTGAATGCACATACTACTGAGGTATTAAGGCCTTGTCAAGTACAGTGAAATCCATGTTCAAATCCGATAATGAAAATAGCAAAATAATATGGATTCGATTTTGTAGGTCACACATCACACACATTTATTCTGCAGTTCACAACAATATTTTGGTTACGCAATGGAAAAAGGCACATGCATTGAATTGATCAACATATATAGGAATATCTTAAGGTTTACCATTATGACAGTAGGATTAAGTTTTGAGTGCTTGTAACTTATTTAACATGGTGTAATAATGGCTTCTTTGTGTCCACGTGTGTAAATGCACTCTCTTTGACCTGCTTCTGTCTCAACCTTCATACTTCGGACTCACACTCTCCAAATGATCTCCAAAACATGCATAGTGAAATGCCATCTTGTATTGTTTGGATTCCTCCGCCAGTGCAGCCAATGATGTGTCAGGGCAATACAGGCTTCCAATGTATTCCGGCCAATGGTGACAGCTGATTCAAATGGTTGTCACCTTTACTGTTAAACGAGGAGGAGGGATTTCACGATTTCCCATCTAATACTTACAGACACAAGCGGAATATATACAAAGACATGTAACAGAAACACACATCACACACACAACACACACTCTATCGGATGTCCTTTCCTCCACCCATTAAACCTGTAACAATAACTGATATTTTTCTCTCTTGTCTTTATGTCTTTCCCTGGCCACTACCTGCACATTGGAAGAATCCACTGTCAGACATTCCCCCCCCGTGGTACGATGAGAACCTTGACGAGGAAAACCTGCCACCCAGCTTGGGCTTCCATGGCACATGATTGGCCAGCCCCTCTGCGGTCCATTGAAGAGCTAATGTTCTGATGAATATTAATGAACAAACTGTGGTTGCCGGTGGTTTTATGCTCCAAGCCATGCAGTCAAAACGGTAACGTTAATAATAACGAGGGGCCATTAACTCAAACAAGTCTATGATGACTGTTAGCTGTTTTATCGTCAGTTGAATTTCTCAGAGGCAGTTGTTCAGTTCAGTACTGTTCCTGTTTCCGGGCAGATCTGATCAAATCATACCCAACATGAAAGTAACATGTATCTTCTCATTCTACAGCTGCACGGCACATTACTTTATGTTCCGCTCCGACCCGAAATCCAAACTTCAACGTCTTGTTAGCGGAAGAAAGTATGAGCTATTCCACACATGCTCCACCGCACAGCAGATAAGGGTTTCTATCGGACCACGAACCCTCCATTCCCCTGCTTGCTCTTCATTAGTGCTACAACACATTGGGCCTTCTCTTTGTGCTCCAGCTAGGCCCCTAACTTCTAAAAAGGACCTTAATGGTATCAATTAGGGGCACCCCTTAGTGCCTACTCAGCGTGTTTGCAGTGCTGAGGTGTCGAGGCTAACAGGGCTGATTAGGGAGGGCACACTCGCCGCCATGAAGTACACATGACAAAGTCCTTGGGTCTGTTGTTTTTTTTTGAGTCGAAACCACACACACACACACACACACACACACACACACACACACACACACACACACACACACACACACACACACACACACACACACACACACACACACACACACACACACACACACACACAAGCACATAAGCGCACACACACACGCACACACACACACACACACACACACACACACACACACACACACACACACACACACACACACACACTCACACACACACACACAAGCACATAAGCGCACACACACACGCACACACACACACACACACACACACACACACACACACACACACACACACACACACACACACAAACACACACACACACACACACACAAACACACACAAACACACACAGGCATGCAGCGCGGCTGTGAGCCTGGTTCAAAGAGGGGAGTCGTTCATTTGCATATCTGATATTCTAATAGCCTCCAGTTTCATTTAAGAGCATCCATTTGATGCCTCATTTTTTCCCTCTCCCTCATTTTGTTGTACCTTGAAGGCATCACATCTTTTTAATCATCATCTCCTGCACTGTAATTACCCCTGACATCATAATCCTACGGATGTGAGATGGGCTGCTGTTAATTTTTAGTGACAAAAAGCTTGGGCTAACGTTTCCACACGCACTCCATTGCTGTGAATGGCGGCGCTCAAGAGGTTGATGGCCAGAAATGACAGAAAGCCAGCGATTTCCACAGGACAAATTGGAAATCAATCACCATTTCGACATAATACGTGGGCATGCATATTGCACATAGTGTAAGTGCTAAAAACCTAGGTTCATTATAAAAATGCAGCCAGAGAATGAGCAGAAGTCTTTTATTTTTTTTAAATTATATTTAATGATATGTATCCTAAAAACCTTGTATATATGTATGTATTTGGGCTGGGCGGTATGGACTTAAAACTATATCACGATATTTCATGGTATTTATTGCGATAACGATAAATGACGATAAATGACCAAAAAATTAAAAAATTAAAAAATTAAAAAATTAAAAATCTTAATCCTTACCATCATCAAATACGTAAGGGATGATGAACAGAACGCTCATTAATAAGTCGGTAGTCGGTCCCGACTTATTATGATTTACTTCCGTGGAGAAAAAAATAGTTCTCCGAAGTTGAGGCGTTGCTTGGCAACTGGCGCAAACAATTTTCCGTCAGGAAAAGTGAACGGGACTACTCGCGGAGTGATATGATGAACGGGACTACTCGCGGAGTGATTAACGATTAACTCCTCCTCGCCTACATTTGGAACTCCGCCTTCCGCCATTGTTGTTCTCCTTCTACACGCCCACGTTTGTCGCATATGTAAACACGTCATTAATTATCGTCATTACCGCGGTATGACAAAATACTTATCGTGGGGAGGACTTATCGTGATAAACGATACGATATGGCACAGCCCTAATATGTGTATATATATATATATATATATATATATAGAGAGAGAGAGAGAGAGAGAGAGAGAGAGAGAGAGAGAGAGAGAGAGAGAGAGAGAGAGAGAGAGAGAGAGAGAGAGAGGGAGAGGGAGAGCGATTGTGTTTATTGTATATCTTGTTTGTATAAATTATATATTGAATTTATTGTACATATGCAGGAAATGTATAAATGTGTGAGGTAATCCAACAAGGAAATCTGAAACTAAATTAATCCATAACACATTCTTTAAAGTCAAGATGGATGCCAAAGTCTCCAAGCACCACGAAAAGCAGCCCTCTGCAGACACAAGCCACTTTTACACAACAGCCCTTTCAATGTGGAATGGTTGCTCCTTCATTCCGCCTTGCAGAATCAAAGGTACAAAACACAGAATGGGAGGTCGTTATTGTTTCGCCTTTCAGCCTTTAAGTGAGTCAGTAACAATGCCAGGTCGACGTCAGTATAAAATGTGTAGCATTTCTTCAATTTCTCCTCCAACGTATGACTGATCGCACAAAGACTTTGCTAGCACAAATCCGCCATTGTAACTAGGTTTGCAAGGAATACCATAAAGCTGATCATAGAAAAATCGAAACGAGTACTCGTGTACTCATTTTGTAGGGGTTTGTTTTGGTTTTAAACCAAGAAAAGTCTGTGATACTTTCCACCAATGTACACTTATTGTCACATCATGAGAGGCCGTCTCAGCGGGCTAGTGTTGGGCGGTGCAAAATTCCAGGCAAAACCGGTCAAAATAGTAAAGTTGAAATAAAAATTGGCTTTATTTCCTCACAAAGGGCTTTTTCCCAAAGCACAGTTCACATAAATGTGGCTTTTCTATAAGTGTCGCCAGCTTCTTCCAGTCATGTGCTCCCCGGTTCTCACCCTGCTTCTGAGTGTCTGGGCTTTTGTCTGTTTCCCCAGTGCAGCTCCAATTAGGTGGCTTAAGCACCTACACCTGTCAGAGTTGTGGGGCATGCTGGGTGATGTAGTTTGTGGACTGGTGGCCATTTTAGGATGTTGCAGCTGGTCCAACAGGGGAGTATAGCACCCCTCTATAACCTGTCCCCTGGTGATGCTACACTATCAGAAGTCAGTTTAACCTGTATTACATAGAGTCTATATGTGTGTTCTACCCACACCAGAGCTCTACTGGCCACACCGTTTTTGACCTGCTTTTGTACTACTTTAGAGCTAGCAGCAGGATCCATAAACAACTGCTAAACAAGCGATTTGAATGTTCGACCCTCATTTTGAAATGTGAGAGGTAACACACTAGATGCTGAGGCCGTTGTGTCACAGGTCACGCCTCTGATTCCGGAACGCCGGCATGCTATGTGAAAGCACACACAGGGGCCCCCTTCTGTGTGTGCTTTCACATAGCATCATGCCGTCTTTTTTGGTTCTGTGTGAGAGGACAATGACAGATCTTCTTTGCGGCGATATAGCAGGCTCCCATAGAAGAAGGGCGGACTGAAAACGGTTTGCCCGCTGCGATGTCCAACATCATGAAAGATGCAGCGACGACCACAGCGAGGTGGTGGCCAAGAAGAGCACTCTGACGTCTGAGAGCATAGAGGCTCCGGGACGTCAGGGAGACGTCAGCGGAGAGTGAATGTGACAGCTCTGCAAGACGTTGCTTTCAACCGCGGCCCCCTCTTGCCCTCTGCACCCCATACCTCTCCCTACCATCAGACCACATTTGCAAGGCTGGTATTTGATTTGAAGTGCCGACCACTCATGAACTGTGTTTTGCGAGGAGAAAGGTGGATGGCCCCCGATAGACGTGATTGCGGTGAGGAAAACCAGTCATGGTCATGTTTACGGGAATCCATGTTTATTGTGAAACCATGTTCGTTTCATATGCTGTAACATTTGTATTATATAGAGGGATCTGAACAACACTATGACTAAAGAAGGAAACACAAAATAAGTATGAATGTTACCTTGCTATTCACTCCCCCTCCCCTTTTATAATTACAGAGCAAACTGAATGTGTTGTGCATGTTTCAGGCAATCAATCATTAAGTGCAGCAATGAATGTCACCATTATTGTCCTTGCCATAATAATTATAAGTGTGTGTGACCAATGACTTCAAGTGTCCATTTTCCTGCCCCTTGTCAACATACACACACATTTTGCTCTTAATGGACAAGGGCAGAAAAGATCTGTCTTTTCAGTCATTATCGGGCCAAAGAAAGATGCAAGGATAAGTGATCAACACATATATTTAACCTTTATTCAACCAGAAAATGTGTGTTAATAATGTATTTTCCAAGAGGGTCGTGGCCAAAGTTAGCAGCAGAAGTTAAAGAGTAAATTCAATTAAATAACAGATGAATGAGTCATACTGAATCATCCGCGCGATGGAAGATGGCAACTTAAAGACTATTTTTTTACGCTACGGAATCTGCCTCAGCGTAAGCGGCGTGGCGGAAGAATGTAATACTAAACTAAACTGCTGTTTTGTCACCTCTTGTACTGTAGAAAAATTGCCGTGCTGCGTTTCTCCCTCTCCCTCGTCACTCTTGCGCTGAAACAGTGTGCCCCCGCGCCTGCCCTCACGGCAGGTGGGCCGCGGGCACGGCCGTGGTTATTCATGGCGGCAGGTGCTCTCCCTGACGTTTGTGGAGTGGGTCTCCAGCCTTTGTCTCCCGGACCACGGGGGGAGCGTTGGGTTGGAGGCGGAGCCGTGACTCTGCCGCACCTGATACCCTGATCTGGCACATACTCTGGGCCATTAGTCTCGCGCCCTTCGAGGGCGTCCGCCTCCCCTACCACCCCTCCCCCACACCCCCCCCCCAACGCCAGGCCAGGTACAGGACATCACTGATTATACAAACTTCAGGCTGTAGCGGTGGTTAGGGCCTGGCAGGCAGGGGCCGCCATCCGTATCCTCGTTTGAAAGCGACTTTCTGCAACACGCCGGGTTTAACATCACAGAGGCGCCGTGCGAGAGTAATTCCCGCTTTGATGTTTCTCCATGCGCTGCTATTTCCTCCGGAGAGAAAGCGGCCGAGGTGGAGGATGAAAAATAAAACTGAGAGAGAGAAAGAGAGAGACAGACGCTATTTGATACAGTATATCACTCAGCATTGCATTTCCTCAATACATTGCAGCGGACTTTACTAATAGTCTGGGGGAAAAGCATCTGTGCCACTTTGAATAGTCAGTGAACTGGTGGCAATGTGGCTAGTTAACATTTTAGATGTGAAAGAGACATTCTGTGTGATTAAGAACATCTAGCGTGTTCCTTATCCGAATGCCACACGGTGCACATTTCCATAAGACCTTTGATGCCGGTAGTAAGGCCCTGGCTGGCAGGTTGAGAGGTAGAGCTGGAAGTTTGTAACCACAGCTTGAAGCTTGCAACAAGTTAGTTGGTATGCAGTGTCCGTCTGTGTGTGAGTGGGTGAGTGAGCCATTCATTATACAGTGCTTTTAGTGGATGGATGGTATAAAATGATGTAAAAAGCACAGCCCACAGTATATATTGAGGAGGATGTGTTTTAATGCCAAAAAGGAATCAAGATACATATATTCTTGTATTTATTTGTACAAATCAATCAATAAACTCAATAAAATAAATAAAGCAAAACAGTAATATGTTTTCCTTCCTTCTGTTTAAAAATGTTTCACACTAACATTGCCCTACATATCATCTGCTATTGGCAGCAAGCTGTTGCAACCCTGCTGACATCTCAAGACTCAAAACGCACACACACACACACACACACACACACACACACACACACACACACACACACACACACACACACACACACACACACACACACACACACACACACACACACACACACACACACACACACACACACACACACACACACACACACACAAGCAGAAATACATGCCTGCAGGTCTAACATCATTAACCCGGCTTCTCAGAGCTCTTACTCATAACACACACACTCTGTAATCAAAGGCTACCATCCTCCCAACCCTCCTCTCCCAAATCCACCATCGCTCATACATTCCCCTCCTCCTCCTCCTCCTCCTCCTCCTCCTCCTCCTCCTCCTCCTCCTCCTCCTCTCCTCTCTGTTTCCACTAACCCTCCACCCACCTCCTGCTCCACCACACCAACCCCACCCCGCGCCTTCCCGCCCACCAGCAGGGATGCTCCAACGCCCTGCATCACTCTGGCAGGAGCAGCCCACCGCACCGCATGTTGGAGCACGTCCCAGAATGGGACGTCCTCCAGGAGGTTGGGGGGGGGGGGGAGGGGTGTAGGTGGAGAGAGGGGGTGGGTGGGGGGAAGTCACGTGTCAAAGCAGATTAATACTGCGCACCGCTGACACGTTGGCCTAGGACCCTGCGTGGTGGTGGTGGTGGTGGTGGAGGTGGAGGTGGAGGTGGTGGAGGTGGTGGAATTGTTGGTGGTAATGGTGCTGATGGTGGAGGTGGAGGTGGCGACGGTGGTTGAGGGGGTGACGGTGTCGGTGGTGGAAGTGGTGGTGATGGTGAAGGAGGTGGAGGTGTGGCCTGGCTCAGATCACAAAAGGTGATAGGGCTCCCTCAGCTTCGTCTCGCTGTCACTCAGGTGGTCCAGAGACAGAAGCAGGTGTGTGTGTGTGTGTGTGTGTGTGTGTGTGTGTGTGTGTGTGTGTGTGTGTGTGTGTGTGTGTGTGTGTGTGTGTGTGTGTGTGTGTGTGTGTGTGTGCATGTGTGAGTCTGTGTCTATGTGTGTGTGCGTGTGCTTGTGTGTGTGTGTGTGTGTGTGTGTGTCGGGGGGGGTAATCAGGCTAAGTGACTTCTTATTAAAATAACTAAAATGCTGAGGACACTAGCATCAGGAAAGCATATCAAAGCGACTGTATGCACTTTTAGGAGGTGTGCATATTTATATATCCTTTTTATAAATATATATATATATATATATATATATATATATACATATACTGTATACATGTCAATACATCAATCGGGATGGAAGGATAGCTCAGTCTGTTAGGACTTGGCTTGGGAACCTGGAAGGCCGCCCTTGAGCAAGGCACCAGACCCCTACACTGCTCCCCTGGCAGTGACACATGTCACTGTGTGTGAGCATGTATGTAACCAACAAAGAGGATTCAATCCTCCAGATTCCGATTGAATGTATATATTCATTGAAGTGTCATATGTTTTTCAATTGCAAATCAAATCCACTCTTCCTTTCTTCACACTACACATTCACCAACCCTCCCCCCCACCCTCCCTCCCTCCCTCCCCCCCCCCCACCCTCCCTCCCTCCCCCCCACCCTCCCTCCCTCCCTCCCTCCCCTCCCTCCCCTTTCTGTTGGTCTTTGTAGTCAGGGTTTGTTTCACTGATGTCTTCAGAGCTCACACCTCATCATCATGTGTTAAATGGCGGGCGAGCGCCATTAGACACGAGGCGCCCGAGGACAGCTATATTAGGCCGTAAACTGTTAACACCTTAAACCAAACTTTGTTGCAAACAAGAGAAGGGAATGGCGGTCGCGATAAATCACAATTACATGGATATTACAGTTCTTTAACCTAAGGATGATTATCCAATCGCACGTGGTAACGAGAAAAGGGTCTTCCACTGTCCATCAGACTTCAGCTGGGCTACAGGTGCGTGCTTTATCCTAGTCATTAAGACTCCATCAGTCATTGATAATAGCCTTTCAACGCTGTCTGGGTGAATAATGTTTCGGCAGAGGTGAATATAGATATTAACTAATGATGCTAACAGTGGTGGGTCGCTCAAGCCTCCCGGTTGAGCTTGTCAGAGCTCGTCGTAAATCATACGCACCGCGTGTCGGAATTTAAATTCTACCAAATACGCGCTAAATACTACATAGGAATAAGAGAAATCAAGGTCGAGCACATTTTGCGTCAATTTAAAATCTCATTAGGGTGGTAACGGGATTACCTGCGGCCCTAAGGCTGCAAACTCCTCTTGGTTATCCACGGAATTCCTGGTCATACAATAGAAACACAAATTGTCTGTGTCCGAAATCCTTCCCTAATTCCCTACTCCCTACATAGGGAGCTCAATGTAGACTATATAGATAACTCCTTCCCTCATTCCCTCTAGGG
>CM051010.1:22644172-22651672 GCA_027704905.1 Muraenolepis orangiensis
TGGATTTGGTCTTTAAGTGAACATCATTGGTGAGTGAGACTCATTTGTCTTTGCTGGTTTTGGCACAGTGTGCATCTTGTTGTGCATTTAAATTAAGAGTTTTGACTTGATCTTTCTTTGCATCGCTTAACGTGAAAAGACTTAATGTAACTAAGAGTTACAAAACCACGATCAATAATCACCAAATGTCTATTAGCACTCACCTGTCAAAATATCTCAACTCAAATCCTACCATTATGGACGTTATGTGACATTGAGTGTTTTCCTCTCTATTGAGCCAGTAAGGAAAAGTCTTAACGCAGCTTTATGAGAGGAAAACACTTAATGTAACACAACTTCCGTAATTTTGACAGGTGAAAGTGCTAATGACAAGACATATGCCAGAGACATTTGGTGTTTATTTATCGCTGTTTTGGAACTTTAAGTTACATTAAGCCTTTTCACGTTAAGCATTTTAGACTGTCCCTTTAACCAATAGCCTGTGTGTGGTGGTCTGTGTTGGACTGTTACTTCACCACATGGACACTGCTTTGACAACTATGGTCAACTTGTAAATTGGCTGCGACAATCTTATTGCCTACGTGACGTCCGTCTGACTAGAAAAACCACATTTATCTACAGGTGGTCTACAGAAGGTCCAGTTGTGATAGACACGGTTCGCCACTGATATATATATAGATATAGATATCTATATATATATAGATATATATCTATATATATAGATATATATAGACTACACACTGAGGATCGTATCTGCCAAAAAAGCACTTAAGCCAGACATGACGGTGAAGCCTGCCTGCACTTGGTTAGTTCTCCACATTACCGCTGTTATTTATAAAGGCTGCAACCAAAGTCAAACAGACACTTGAGGATAAACATTACCGTGCATCCATCTCATGCACTGCTCTGTCGTTTCTTTACTCGTCTGGACCACTTTGTCCTCTGTGCCTCTGTATCGAGCTATGCCGCCGTAATACAACACATCCACACAGGTGACACATGCACACATGCTTCACGTCCACACACACACAACACACCCACGCATACTACACATCCACACAGGTGACACATGCACACATGCTTCACGTCCACACACACAACACATCCACGCATACTACACATCCACACAGATGACACATGCACACATGCTTCACGTCCACACACACAACACATCCACGCATACTACACATCCACACAGATGACACATGCACACATGCTTCACGTCCACACACACAACACATCCATGCATACTACACATCCACACATGCGACACATTCACACGCTAAACACCAGGGATGAGTTTAACAATGTTAAGACGTCACAACTAAAGATCACTTTGGATTGATTACGGTTAGGTTAAGTAGGGTTGAGGGTCAGTAGGGTTAGGGTTAGGGTTAGTAGGGTTAGGGTTATTAGGGTTAGGCTTAGTAGGGCTAGGGGTTAGGTTTAGGGTTAGGGTTGGAAGGATTAGGGTTAGTAGGGTTAGATTTAGTATGGCTAGGAGTTATGGTCAGGGTTAGGGTTAGAGTTTGGCCCCATACCACAAATCATTTCACAGTAGTTGACTTTCCAATTTCAACAGCAAGCCCTCAAACACAGCCAACTTATAACTGGGCAAGACATCAATAACTGACAAGCATTAAAAGTGACTTTGTCTGAACTTTCGAGAGGCAAACCAAGTCAAGCTATGCTTTTGCCTGAACTCCATATATATTCATATTCAATTTTTGTAAATGTCACAAAACTAAGCCTGAAAAAATGTGTCACAATGTTTATGTTGTATTAGTGCTTTGGGCTCTCAGAAAATGAAAGAAAAAAAATGAAAACACCAGTGCCTGCTTTAAGATGGGACAAAAAGATGTCCACGACACATTGGCCTTCCAATTCAAACAGTAATCCCTTGAACAACTCACAAAGCACACAATCTATTCCAACGGCTGTTAAGCAAATGTTCCTCTGTTTGATGTCACTGCATAACCATATTTTCAGATGCCACCCAGTAGAGACAGAGCCACAGTGTTAGTAAGTGTTTCATGAGGATTGTAACATATTCGAGTACATCCTTGATAGAGGGTTGAATTGAAACATGTGTCGTTGGGAATCTCCAAACTTTGTTGTAAATTATGTTTCATTTTTGACGCAAAATAATTCATCTTCTCACAGACAGGTGAGACAGGTGCTCTTCTAATGTCTATCCTAATGCCCCAACCAAACTCTTTCTAAGCATGCAAATAAACCAAACAATATGTCAACTGAAACATACAGAGACAAGTTGCTGGAACCAATCGCTGAGCTCCATATCGTCATGTGATCACACAGACTTTTGCCTTTGTCATTCATGTGTAAAGTGACATGATGCAATTATCTGTGGATAATCACATAATGGATTTGATTGGACATGCTCTGAGTGCGGATGTGACGTGTGATTGGACATGCACACGTAGAGCATGCTAAACATTACATTACATTTACATTTACATTTAGGGCATTTGGCAGACGCTTTCATCCAAAGCGACTTACAAGGAGTACATTTGTTGAAGTAGACAATAGCATAACGCTGAGGTACGCAAACATGAAAATAGAGCAGTTCACAAGCATTCATATTAACAAGATGAATAACACAATTTGGTACTGCCAGGTCACCTGCTTAAGTAGCTGTGATAAGAGCGTGTTATCAACATTAAGGATATACACTTGCTAGAATATACAACATGCTAGAGCTATTAATGTCAGGACTTAAGCAAGTTAGGGGTTCACAAAGGAGAAGGAGGGTTCATGGAGAGTCCAGGTGGACTCTGAACAGAGTCCACACATTAAAACATTAAAAAGGTACACATTAAAAAGGTACATTAATATCCACTTAACCAAATTGACTCATATTATGCGTCTTAACATGTTAAACATGAACATATTGTCACCCCCATGACTTTAACCTCAACTATTAGACCCGTGTAAGACCATCGCAAGAGACAAATGACACATATTTGTTCGATAGTAGATCGAGACCAAATAATCTTTACATTTTTTTAACAAAACCTCTTCTATTTCAAAATTGTCATTTCTTGAACCCACACAACAACTTTGAGGTGAAGGGTCTGCTGATAGAATGTCTTCTTGCTCACACACATCCTTTTCTGCTTGATGGCACCAGTTTAGGGATCCATAGAATTAAAGGCTACTTTAATTCTGCTCACTCGCCGTCTACTCCGGCTCACCCACCTCTCAGTGACCCCTGTGATGAAGTACGACTCAAAGTCACCTCGGTTAACACTGGCGCTAGTCTCTAAAGGTTATGACGATTGTTGTGGTTGCCGGAAATACTATTTGAAACCTGCATGCCATAGCTTTAGGGGGAGGCTTTTTATAGCATTACCATTGTCAAGATACTCTGGTGCACGTGCCCTTGACCCCGAGCAGTTCCACGGGCACCATGCACCATGGCTACTCGCCGCTCAGAGAGAGGACTTGAAAGCAGAGGACACTCTTCGCCCAAAGGAATAATAAACAATACGTCACCTTAAGAAGAAACTTCCCTATTTAATTGCGTAACCATACAAGTCCCCTACATGTAAAAAAAAAAAGTCTGATCAAAATAAAAATATGAACATCCACGTTTGTTTGTTTCTAATTACTGTGAGAGCAACAATGTAAACAGTTGCAATATAAAACATTTCGAAAAAACCTAAATGAAGTCAGGAGAGAATAAGTTGTGTCGATGTGGACATTTTTAATGGTGGTTCGGGGGGAAAAAGTTGGCTATGGGTTGGAGAGAGTATGAGATGCTAGCCTTCACAGTCCCGGACTGTCAGTCCTGAGCTACAAAGCGTACAGAGTTCTTACAGTTGAGGGGGGGGGGGGGGGGGCTTCTGTAGAGTTTCTGCAACTGGAATTTGGGAATAGTTCCTTCCAATCCGGAGAGTGGATGTTTGGCGTACTCTTTGGCATACTCTCGGCTGTCGGGGAAACAGGTCTCCAAGCCCCATTAGTTGCCTCAAAAGCATTCATTTTATACCCCTCTCTCCATCGCACCCTAATCAACATGTTTACCCAAATGTCAAAAATCTCTGTTTGGCCACTTTGGGATTTTACAGAGCTTGGGTGAACTTTTTGTTAGTTTGTTTGTGGTTTGTTGTCACTCTTCTCCGAGCTGCTGGGTTCAACAGCTGCTCTTTACCCAGCGATTGCTTCGGCTTCATCTGTTATTGTCTGGAACAGTTTGAGGTCCACCGATCCCTTTTCTCTGTGAGGTCAGCGGCGCCCTACGCTACGCTGGGTTGGGTCCGTGTTCGCTTTCAGGCGGTGTCGGCCAGTGTCTGTGTTGCTCTTCCAAAGTTTTGGGTTTCGAGTGACTTGGTCCGTCCTCAAGATTAATCTTTTCCATTTCTAGGTTTTCTCTCCATGCCTGGCACAGTTCATTGTCGATAGCTGTGTGATCAAGCGTGCACAAACACACTCACACTCACACACACACACACACACACACACACGCACACACACACACACACCCACACCCACACACACACACACACACACACACACACACACACACACACACACACACACACACACACACACACACACACACACACACACACACACACACACACACACACACACACACACACACACACACACACACAGGCATAAACACACACACATTATAGACTGCTAATGAGTTAATGAGACTGAGTCACTAATCACAATTTATGACCGCATGACAAACAACAAAATAGCAGACATTGGGGAATAATATCAGGATACTATGGAAAATGAAGAGTCACAAAGTTAGCACTAGACATACAGTACATTATTAAATACATTTTAGGGTTTTTTTTGTAATCGCACATATTTCTAGTAGTAGTAGTAGTAGCAGTAGTAGTTCTAGCCTACCTTTATTTGCTGTATGTATTGCAGCAGCTGTGAGCTATTACAAAATACAAGATAGATGAGAAACTCAACAGGGGGATGTCTTTAAAGGAGCAATCATTAATAAATTAATAACAATTTCACAAAACACCTCCTCTGATTTGAACAGGATGTGATTCATTCATGTTTAGCGACTCACCAGCAGTGTGATATATTCAAGCCTAACTGGAGTTAATCATAATAAATGACTCACGTATTGTTTATAGTGGCGTCTTCGCTGGAAATGGAAAACACAGATGCATCAATTCATGCCTTGACAGCATAGTGAACGTTAGGGTTATGTTGCCAAAATTCAATATAATAGTGTTTGCATACCATGTATGTTATGGCTAATGTCAGGCTTAAGGGACCGTGAAACCAAGCTTGTCGCCCTACCGATCGTAAGCAGGTAATCAATACTTGCTTTAATTGTGGTGAATGTCTTGTGGATTGAACACTCTCAAACTGGAGGTCAAATAAGTTCAAACAGGCTTGGATTGGAGCCCAATGTGTGTATATTGTCACCTCATGGTTGTTGTTTCAAAGCACACTCATTATGATTGTGCTTTCAACGCAACACTTTTTTCGTTCACACCTGGATAACCCAACCGAGTGCCGTGTGTGGGCGGAATGGAGTTTGCACATCTAAAATAGACGAGTCCTATTTTGAAGAGAGCGGGGATAGAAAAAAGCGCTAAAGCGCTAAAACAATATGATTCTAGTGCTTCATTTGGGTGCCACGGTGCAAAGTCGATGAGGAAACGTTCTCCATATGCGCTTTGGCTTTCAGTAAAAAAAAAGTAAATGTGGAGACAGCCCGGTGGTCACGAGGTGGACAGATTACCTTAAGTAACTTATTGAATCTGCGCCCCATGCCCTCTGTGCCCCCCCCCTCCCTTACTGCGCCCCATGCCCTCTGTGCCCCCCCCCTCCCCTACTGCGCCCGCCATAACTCATGCTAGCGCGTCCCGTTGTGCATCGAATGCCTTGGCTACTACCGTGAAGCCGGATAGAAATAAATCGACCTGCGGGCCCCTCTCCCCGGGAGCTGAGAAGGCACTTATTTATGTACGTAATGCATGAGCGTCTGCCTCCGCCGCCCTCCTCTCTCTCCTCCACCTCACTCCTCTCTCTCCTCCACCTCTCCTCTCTCCTCCATGTTCCACACATCTGCCACACGTTTCAACACAACAACAAACAAAAAAAGCGACATAGAAAATACGAAGGAGGACTTGATATTGCGAACCATTCAACCATTCTGGATGCCAGGTCTGGGTTGTTATTCTGCCTAGTCCAATCATAAACATTGTGTATAGTGTTTTTATAGTATTTTGTTTTAGAAATTCATACTGTGAGAGGGAATGGGGAGAGTAAGTATTCCATTGTACTTGTGGCAAATGAAATAAAATCTTGAATCTTGAACCGGAGTGACAAGTGGACGCTTATCTCAATGAATTATTTACAATACAGAAGGAGATTGGGGGGGGGGGGGGGGAGCTATGGGCTCGTGATTTGTATGACTGGTTTATGTGTGGCACCAGGGGGTTTGTTAAAAGTGCAGCGCTGTGAAGGTGTCACGACTGATCTGATAATGACGTGGGATTTGTTTTATCCTTAAATGTGATTTGTATCCCCTAAACAATCTCTCGGTGTGCCAGGTTGTGGCTTGCTACGCAGCAGAAAGCCCGTGTCAGAGTCAGTCCTGCGGTGGAGAGATACAAGACATAGCCAGGCCTTTTTCAAGTGCCTGTATCTACACAAGTGTGCATTGCGATGCCCGCTTGTCTGTTGCTGGAAAAATGAAAGGCTACATTTAGTTGTTTTTTTGGAAGGGATCTCGAACTGAACCACTTAAAGCGGCAATGTTTTTTCTCTTGTTTACAAATGGTTCGTCTGGAACAGCTATTCCCAAAGTGGGGTACGTGTACCCCCGGGGGTACGCACAGTAACGTCGGAGGTACGCCAACAAAAATTCAGTAATAGCCTCTCCTGTGTCAGAAATAAACCCACTTTTTAAACAAACACACAACCCAACTCTGCTTCAATTTGTCACTTATTTGGTGGTTGCAACAACTTTCCAACTTTGAATATCTGATGTGCATATCACTTGTTTGAAATACGAGAGGGCTTCTACGAGGCTGAATAAAGAGCTAAATAGTTATAATAACACTGTCTTGTCTTCATATGTAACATCAGGTGAGAGGTATGTAGGGGGTAGATGGAGGCAGATAGGGGGTACACAGCAGGAAGCTCAATGTTTGACGTGGGTACGGGACCTTCAACAGTTTGGACTAGCGAATAGATTGTGTTGTAAACTTCCGTTGTTGTCCACAGACATCAACACTGATTGGTGAGCACTTTACAGAAAGCCCGGAGAATAACATGTGAAAATGACATGGAACTTATTTTCATATTGGGATTATTTAACACTTAATGGTGCCCTCACACCATAGCGATCACCAGTTGCGTATGATTGCGGAAAACAAATTGTGGTCATAAGTTCCGAACGCAACTCACACGCAACCCATAGGTCGAATAGGTTACAAATTGACTAAATTGTTGATTTTGGTTGCGTTTGGTGCGTATACAAATATT
>CM051010.1:22654172-22731672 GCA_027704905.1 Muraenolepis orangiensis
AATTTGGATTTCAATTTCACAAAATGTAAATGTCCTGTACTTAAAATAAATAAAGTATCTTAAACGGAATTAAACACATGTTTCTTAAGGCGGAATGACCTACACTTGGCAAAGACTTAATTGTTTCCCCACACATTGTCAACGTAAACACAAGGGAGTCTGGTGCTTACGATGGAAGCTTGAACTCCGAAAGCAAACTAAGTGCACTCAAACTTTGTTAAAGGCGGGAGAAATCTTTTGGGTAATGGTGATGAGATGAAATTACAATGGTGCGGTCCATTAAACAGTGGAGTGACCAAACCCCGAGTAAAATATGGAGTCAGATTAGTCCTAATCACCACAAACGCGTTCCACTTTTACAGCTATTTTCAGATAACCCACAGACCACCCAACAGCTCTCCTTTTCTCCTTTAAAAAAAAAATATATATACACAATTCATAAAACACAAACTATTCACTTATTTGATCAAGCATTGGGGGTTGTTGGGTGGACAAATGCACATTTTTTTAAAAGATGTGCGAATGTTGCTAGATTCTTGTGTGGACTATATGCTGTGTTTGTGTGTGGATCATTTTGACACACTTCTTGTCAGTGATGTCTCACACTTGCCAGGTAAGACATCATCTTTCTTGGAATTTTTGTTGGTAAGGGTAAAGACAGAGAAGGGTAGATGAGGCGGATGTAGCCGCAGTCCACCGGGATGCTTTTGGAGCAGCCTTTGGAATTGCTCCTGAATAAACAGATATTTTTCTGTGAAACTATCCGATAAGATGTGGTGACGGAGGTGGTGGGGGATTAGGAGCACACGTGAGAGAGAGTGTGATTGATTGCTGCCACCGAGTTCAAAGGTCAGTGGCGGGGATGCACGTTGAAGCTTACACGTAAACAACAGGCAACTCCTCCTTATGTTTGTGTTCTTTGTATTTATATGTTCAAAATATAATAGCTGAGCTTGCCGGGCGCTAATCCCATTTTGAACATGAGTGCACTCGGAATGCCTTCCCCTTTTAACACGTTTAAACTCATCCAGGGAACCCATTGGGCACGCCAAATGAAATGTAAACGCAGCAGTAATCAGCGATGGGAAGCACCGTTGGACACCAATGCTGCCGTCTCTTAACATTGTTTCGTAGCCTTCCTCTCCCCATTGCCGCAGGATTAAGTGGCGGTTTATACCTCATGCTAATGTCTTTCTCGCAAGCGTTTACTGACAGAAGAGGCAATCAGGCAAAATAAGTTGGCGTTACGAAGCGAGCCCAATACATCTCGGTGGACCCAGTGGAGACGTTCAAAGATTCAATGTGACTTTTGGATTGGTATCACTAGCCTGAACGCATCGCCGCATTCCCACAGTGGAATTGTATTCCGTCGGTAATGGGCCTTACCACTAACAGCATCACATGCAGTTCAGTCTCTCCCTCCCACACTGCAGGGTAAAAAATAGGGTTAGAAACCAGAAAAATGTAATTGTTGCGGATGTTTTGACATTCTGCTTTTTCAAATTGAAGTACAAAAAACTAAAAAAACACTTTGTGGGTTTTTGACGGCTAACATCGTCCCAGAACTGCGATAATGTCAGGTGCTTATATGATGAACATAGATGTTCAGCGACGGTCAAATGAACGGTTATTCGTAGTTTGTGAAGAGGAACTCAACGGCACATCCAATCAAGAGTATTGTCTTTATTTTGACTGATTTAATTGTGACCATGTCTCTTTTGTAATGCCAAATGGCTCAGGAATCCTTCTTTTCACATTTCTAATTCCAGAAGCACAATACAAGGCATAGGTATAGTAGGCTACACTAACAATATAGTCTCTCGCCCTGTCAAGTGTATTGAATAGGGAGTGGAGGACTGCGCCGGTAAACATGTCACTCAGTGTGGGTGGTATATGCAGATTTTATAGACCTTATTCCCCTCATGGCCATTGGGGGTATTTGGGTGGGATTCGACACATTTTAGGATCTTTGGGGAAAACCAAACATGATCTAGGCTGCTATACTGCCCTGCTATACTGCTATACTATACAGCTATACTTCATGCATACACTACACAAACATGCATACCTGTGTCAAAGGTTGCCCATGACCCCTCTCCACCAGCTCACCGAATACGGCACAACAGCTCTCAGCTCTGCATTGAAATGTCCCGTTCCCACAGTGTCTCTCTTACTTTCACGTTCCGTTCGTGTCTTTCCTTGATAATCTTGGATAAGCTCGGAATTCCTGGATGGATTTCTTGGATTTATCCCAGTTAATCCCACAGCTAATCTGTAACGTTTGCAGTACATGGCTATCACTCTTTTAAATGACATTAGACTGCACATGTGGGCTTAATGCAGAACCACACACACACACACACACACCACACACACACACACACACACACACACACACACACACACACACACACACACACACACACACATGTATATATATATATATAATATATATATATATACTGTATATATATATATATATATATATATATATATATATACTGTATGTATAAATATATATGTATATACTCTACTTAAATAGGATAATAATACTGTAACAACAATACTTTATTTATATATACTTTATATACATTATAGTATAATATAATGTATAGGTGTGATGTAATAGTATTACAATAGTTGACAGACAACATGTTGCCTACAATACCAAAGTCAATATATATGTATTTATTGTTGTACTGGTTATGACCCATTTTTTAACCGTCTTTCTGTCACAATGGACCACATCGCCGCCACGAGCCTTGACTCCTCCTGAGTGCGAATGCGAGACGAGCAATAGGACCGCAGCCTTCTGCTTCCACTCAGCATCTCCCGGAGGAGGAGGCGATGCATTATGGTGTGGAGAGAAAGCAGCATATGGGTACGTCTAAGCAGGGATCACGTGCAGTCTTCTCCAGCCCTGTAGTGGGTTGTCACTCCCTGTCACCAGCCTCGTAAAGTCGGCTTATGTTGTGCAGGTGTGCCGAAATACTCCACAGATCCATGGGGACTTACAGCGGGATTAGAGCTTGTTTTCATTAAGTAAGCAGTGGAATCGCACCGGGGGGATGATATTCTGCTGGTGCCCTTTTTTTTTGCTTACTTTTCCGAGATGCACCGTAGTCGGGCGGCCGTTGTGTCTCGCTGAATGATATTTCCGTAGTTCTTCAAGACACTTACTTCCTGCTGTGTGCTAGCTATGTAGGCCACTTAAAGTGGCCTGAGTCCTTCTCACAAACTCTTTCTTTCAGCTGCTATTGCACTTATCCCTCACTGGTCTGAACATGATGATGTCTCAGTTTTGAAGAGTGCATATAGCAATGGATATTCGGCCAAATTATGCAAGACAGGAGAAGTTAAAGGTTATATAAGAAGCACAATTTCACAACAACTGCAATTTCTACACTTTGACTAAATGACAAAACGACAATTCCTCATGACCCACCTTGTATCCCACCGTGAAGTAGCAACAAATAGGAAAAGGTCATCATCGTACATGTTGCCAATATCCGGCTAATGAAATTAATTGATAGTCTGACATTGAAAACTGCCTAGAAACAGATCGGGTCCCAGGTGAAACGAGCCCAATGAGTAGATATTCACACTAGAATAAGAATGACCTTCCCCTCCTCTTTCACCGGGTCACGCGGTTGCAGCAATGCAGCCTGCCAGCACTTCCAGGGTGTCCTCACTTACCAATGTATTGTTGTTATTCGCGCTGCCCACGTCGCGCCACAATACAGAGAGGAGCATATGGTAGCAACCCAACACAATTAACTTGGCGGCTATTAGACCCGCGAAAACAAACGACTATTGTCTGCCTGAGCAGAAAGCTGTCACTACTAACGGATGACGTCCAACAATTGGTTTGCAAATCGCGGAAGCGGCGGAAGCTGACGCGAGCCATACCTACACCGCAACACTGCAGGAACCAGCGGCAGAAATGCGCCAGCTGCTCAAAATTGGCGTGAGCATCAAGTGCGGTACGTACCAACGCAATGTACGATGGAAACAACAGCTGTTCTCATCCAGGCCTGAACCCACTGACGCTGATCATCGCCCGCGCTTGCTCTGCTCTACATGGATGCCAGCAAAACACTGTGTAGATCTGTGTGTTTCTATCTAGGTGTCAATAAACACAAGTATACCTTATTTTGGTAAAATGGCTTATATAAAAATATTTATATATATATATATTTATTCTCACTATATCTTTCACCATCAATGTCTTCGTCTGCCTTGCACTGTAATCATAACTCCCCTACCTCTACCTATAGTTTACACATTTATTGTTGACATACCTGTATGATAGCCATGTACATTTTTACTGTACTAACCGTATATATATATATTAATCTTCAACTGTTGATACAACTGCATATCCCTGCTCACTACTTTCTGTATATACATATATATATATATCTTTTTTTTTTTTAACTACTTATTTTATCCCGAGGGAAATGAGTTCTCTGCATTTGACCCATCCTAGTGTTAGGAGCAGTGGGCAGCCATTAGTACAGCGCCCGGGGAGCAGCGTAGGGGGTGCCTTGCTCAAGGGCACTTAGGCAGTAACCTCCTGTTGATATAATTGCATACCCCTCAACACTACTTATTGAATACTTGTATACTTGTATAATTACCTGTTTATATATATATATATATATATATATATATATATATATACCTATAATTATGCACATATCTCATACATACTCATATTTTATACCTGTTTTTATACCTAGTAGACAGTTGTTACATCTTATTTAACCACTGTAAATTATATATTACCATGCACTAACAACATTTGCACTCTGGTTAGAAGCCAAATTTACTTTGCTGTGCAATGACAATACATTTAAATCTAATCTAATCTAATATGGTCAATATATATTCACACTGACAAGGAACAAACATGCTTATACTAGGTGCAAATTTGCAGTGTGAATATATCTTCTTATCCTAACCCTAACGTTTTTTATAAAGTAGGATGGCTAAACAATAAGGGGTTGTTTTATTTATGGAGGCTCCAATAGATTTATTTCACACATTTATCGTTCTGAGACGGCAGTATTCACAGTCTACTTCCTCTTCGCTCTGTTTAAAACTAAGTCCATGTTATGAATAATAGCCTGACCTAAATATGCGTTGAATGTTTTTCAGGGGTCTATCTTTACATACAATAAATCATCTCCCCTATTGTCGGGGTTGTTGTTTTGTATTTTATTTTTTCTGCCAATTTTACACATTTTTATTAAGCTTTAGTCTCTTTTTTTGCCTCCTGCCTTGATCCGGCTTTTGTTCCCTTATGTTTGTATTTGCAGCCTCGTAAGCACTTGTGTACGCAGTGTGGATCCGCGGCGGGGGCCACGGGAGACGTGGTCATTGGGTGTGATGATGTGCCGGCTGCACAGCGCACTGTTTACGTCCGTTAAATGTGCCGAAATCCAAGTCCGCTGCCTCAGACGGAAGGCTTTAGCCTAAATAGCTGCGGGCCGAAACCTCAAGGATGAGAGCACATTCTCGGTGCTCACAAATCGCACCGGCTGTTTCAATGAATGCAGTTTAAGAAGTGACCCGTCTCAACTTGTATTTTATCTCACTCCTCACACTTCTCACAGCGATAAGGGCGATTTGGAGACCAGCAGTGCACTGCCAACTTACCAAATTACCTTTTACCCTTGAGTCCTAAACGCGTAAGCACCACATACCGCACTCTCTGCTAAGTCCACAAAAAAATAAAGTTAGAGAAGAATATATATTCATAGCTAGAGTTCAGGAAAAAGAAAAAAAACAATAAAATATAGCCTTTCATCTCTATTTTTCTTTAGGATCGTAATTGGCCTGTTATTTATTGAAAACAATGCCAATGATGAACATCTCAACGTCATTGTGAAACATAACTGTGAAAGATCACAGCAATTAGACTGACGTCAAAGGCAAACCTGTTGTAGCGTGTATATTGTAAAATCAATCCTGCATGTGCTTGGTGTGTTGAGTCCGGCGTTCAAACGTTCCTCCTGCTCTAACCTGCATTCCTCCTGGAGACCTGTTAGTGGGCCACATTAGCATTTTGCTTTGAACCTCTGCTGTAATTAATTTAGAAATAATGGGGATGATGTATCAACCACTTACGGAGGGAAGGTGTGTCTCCGCCGTAAGTAAGTTACCGGCGCGGTTGTGCTGACCGAGGGCTTTTAGATGTGGTCTCGCCACGATGTGTCGTCTCCAACGGCGGTTGGAAGCATCGCAAACCACATTAATGTTGGGTGGCATACGATGAAATACAAACGTGGTGGTGCTCGCCCTTGCATGTGTGGCTAGTGAATATATGATGTATGGATATGTGTATTTATATACTCACAAAACATGTAATTTATCTTTATTTATGTAATTAATTCTGGTAGAAACGGCATGAGGCCTATACTCTTCAATCAGTGGCGCGTACTTGAAATCCATTCTACTCTCATATGGAAAAGTAGTAATCAAAAGCTAAGCTCACCATTTAAAAGCTACAATAAATACAAGTTTGATCGGACATTTAATTGGATTTAGATAAAAGAAATACAGGGATTGCACTTTACTGAACTCGTCTTTTGAGTGTGAGAAATAGATTTCAGATTGGCTGAATGACAGGTATTGTGCGATTTAAAGTGGGTATGACAGATATTCAGAGGGTTATACTTAAGTGTGAGGTCTACGAATCATTTCTCTCTGGCTTCTCCAGCAAATCCCTTCAAAGGCTTTGAGCCTTCAATGGCCACAGCTCTGTATTTGTAAAATATCTTCATGAATGAAACACTCATCCTGGTGATTAGGAGCAACAATCTGACTCATCAAAATAATCAGCTTTAGAAAATCCAAAACAAGCATTCTGCTTTCTGCAGAATCAGACCAAAAACCACAAATACAAACATCAACTAAATATCAATAGATGAACACATTTAGAATCAAATGTGAAAAAATAGCCATGAAATGTGCCATCCACTTTTCTGTGGAACAACAACATATACATATTGTTTGTGGGAAAATAGACATTGCATTACAGTTACATATTATGTAGTACCATTATTATACCGGTGTATTATCCGCTTTAAGCAGCCACGGAAAATATGCATGGTAAACGTGTCCGTAAATTAGTTGCTTTTGATTTGAGTGCACTGTTATACAAACACATCTAGTTCTAGATCAAGTACTTTGACCCATGAGCGACCTGCTTTTAATGGAGAATCTGTATTAAACGGTTGTCCTTGATAAATATTCAGTGGCTACTTTCTAATAGTCCCAAGAACAGAGCGAATGGAGGACCCCCTTTACCAGACCTTGTACCTTTTGAAACCCT
Organism: Muraenolepis orangiensis; assembly: GCA_027704905.1. Classification (NCBI taxonomy): domain Eukaryota; kingdom Metazoa; phylum Chordata; class Actinopteri; order Gadiformes; family Muraenolepididae; genus Muraenolepis; species Muraenolepis orangiensis. Next base: position 22,661,512 of record CM051010.1, read on the forward strand.
ACCCTTAGAGTTGTAAATCAACCATTAACATTTACACTGTCTTTGATTTCACGCTGGTCGAATACGTTCTCCATGAGCCATGATCTTCTTCCCCTTTCATCCTAATTCCATTTCCCGGATTCTAAATTCATCGGCCTCGGGATTGGGATTGGGTAGTGCCAACATGAAATCAGGACCCGGATGTCTGGGCTGCTGTGAGATCTGGGGCACATGGCTCTGTTACCTTCCGTCGATAAACAGCACAGCCTGGAAGTCTTTCCCCACAGCTTGACGACCCCCCTGCCGGCAGACAGGCTGACCAGCGGCGACAAATAAAGACATGGGCGACAGGCGCAAGTCAAAAGGTCTGTCTTCTATCCCTTCAATTCATGTCCGCGGGGGGGGGGGGGGGGGTAACAAAATAAAGAAAATGGCGTCATTTGTCAGTGGAAATGTAAAAAAAACAAAACAAAAATAACTTTGAAGGAGGACAACACAAACAATGTCTTTTGAGGAGGACAAGCCTATTTGTATTCTGGACCCCCTGCCACATGCTCCTTGTGTGTGGCTAGCCGCAAAGGACAAGATGAGTGAGGAGGAAGGAGGAGGAGAATGAGTGAGGGAGCGCCTTGGAGAAGGAAAGAGATAGAGAGTCAAACAGACAGACAGAGAGAGAGAGAGAGAGAGAGAGAGAGAGAGAGAGAGAGAGAGAGAGAGAGAGAGAGAGAGAGAGAGAGAGAGAGAGAGAGAGAGAGAGAGAGAGAGAGAGAGAGAGAGAGAGAGAGAGAGAGAGAGAGCTAGAGAGGAGAGAGAGAGAGCTAGAGAGAGAGAGAGAGAGAGAGAGAGAGAGAGAGAGAGAGAGAGAGAGAGAGAGAGCTAGAGAGGAGAGAAAGAGAGAGAGAGAGAGAGAGAGGGGGGGGGGGGAGAGAGTGAAGGGTTGAAAGTAAGGCAAGGCAGCGACCGTGCTGTGACAGAGCAGACATATATTTGAGAAGCGAGCTGCTGCGGTGGCAGCGGCTGTGACGGCGGTGTAGAGGCTTGGAGTGTGGCGGCCGTGTTGTGCTTCGCTCTGTCACTCATCCACGCACACGCACAGCCAGGGTGGCGGTGACACAAGGTGGACCTCGCCACGGGAGACGAATGAACAGACGTCACCTCCCCACACACACACACACACACACACACACACACACACATACTCACTCACCGTCTGCGGCGATTGTCAATACCGTTTTTGTTTTTTTGGACTTGGAAAGAAGAAATTATTGCTCCGTTGTTTTGGTTTTTTGCGCACTGCTTCCACCAAGCCAATACTTTTCTCCCACTCTCTGTGATCACATCCCGTCATTACAGCTCCACTCCTCTCTGCAGCATCCCCACTTGAAAGGGGATTTGTTGGCGAGGAGGCGGCGTGTGTGTGTCTTGAATAGGAATCGGGGTCCGGGGCAGCCTGCTCCGTCCGACCGGTTGGTCATCAGCGGTGTTGCAGGACCGCGGTGGTCCTCGTCTCCTCATCCTGCCGACCCGCCTGGTGGGCTGCTGGGCTCTGCGGTGGTCTCCCGGGGTCACTGCCCCCCCGTGCTCTGGAAACTAATGATGGTCCGCCAGCCGCTGGGCTGTTTTGTTCACAAGTACAACGGAGGAAGTATAAACGTACATTGGGTCGGTTGTTCTTTCTTGTGACGTGACTTTATAGATGGGGAAAACCCTCTCCCTCTCTACCAGTGGTGAAATGTGTTTTTAATTCCTTCTTTTGGTTCCTTTTTGAACAATGTGGAGCAGATAACGTTAAAGACAAAACATTATTCATCGACACAGATGCAATAAGAGAAATAGAACATTTTGAGAGGCATTTGCTTTCCTCCAGCATTTCTCTTGTGAGACTTTCTTATTGACCAGGAATAGGATTGTGAAATACCCTGACAAGGTAAGAGAGATTTTTTTCACAATTTGAAGAAAGCTAAAGCTTCCTCTTCTTCCCCATTCGGTGAGTTTATTGGATCAATCACACAAATTGATCATGTGAATCAAAACAGGTAAGCAACAAGCACATACGATGAATATTTGACAATGTCCAGTTCATGTGTTCCGCTTCACAGACAACAGACAACAACATCCACTTCACATCCATAATACATAGTACACCTGTTTCTAATATGTGTCTATGGAGAGTTCTGATGGGTATTTTTCAACCAATGCTGACACCAGTTCAATAATTGAATGGACTGCTACGTGACAGTTTTATCTCATGTGTTCCTGATCTAGTAGATTTGCATATTAGCCATCGCTGATGATAGAGTTACTGCTCTCTGGAGCCATGCAGCAAATCTCTGTGGTTAAATCACTTTACTGCTGTTTTGATCATCTTCATGCACTGGCCCTGACCCCGTTCCCAGGCTCCAGAACGGGACACTACTGAGTTACTTACTAAGGTTACTTAGGTGTGTACTGGTCGCAAATCGTAGACCCCTATGACCAGATCTTCTTGTTTCTCTACTTGCTTCCTAGACATCAAATTGCAACATGCTGGTGAGATATCTACAGATCTGCATTCCAAGTGAAACGCTAAGGGTGATCCTTCCAGAAGTTGTCCAGCTTTGATTTGAATGCATTAAGACCTGGTGCCGAGATAACTTCTTCTGGTCAATTGTTTCAATCATTTCCAACTCTGTTGCTGAAGTAGTTTTGTCAAATGTTCCTGTTGACTCTGTGCTTGGGTAGTTTTAAACTATGACCTGCTCTCGGATACTGGATGGAGAAGTTGTGGAAGGCTGGTATCATAAATGACATGTAGTAGCTTATATACCACGATCATATATCCTCTTAGTTGATATATAATAATAATAATAATCACAATGCAGGGAGATTCATTTTCTTGAGTCTTTCTGGATATGGCACTACGATTGTGAACATAGTGGTGAGAGAGAGGGAGGGAGTTCCGAGGGAGGGATATCCGTTTCCGTGCATGTTTTGTATATTGTCAAATGATTGATATGAAAAGTCAACACCATTTGTTGTTGTTGTTGTTGTTGTAGCTGTTGGCCTTCTTCTCCTATTCTTCTCGCTACGGGGAGAATAGGAGTCCTTGTTGACTGACGTACACGGCTCACATAGATGAAATTGATTGGGAATTCCGCGTTGGTACAACAAGGGAACAGAGCTACTTAATCTGTAGCTCTGTAAGTTATCTGTCCACCAAGTGTTTTCTGTACATAACTTAACTACCGCCTGTTTTTGAGCATGACGCATGTTACACTGCCGGTTGTTACTCAACCCTCCCATGTACAGAATTAGTTAACTGAGTTAACTTAGTTAACAGAGTTATCATCTTGCTTATAGACCAACAAACAGAAAGCCAAACAGGGGTGAAAAAATAACCTTTGCATTCATCTTCAACGGCAGAGGTTATGAATCAACTTAATAAATGCACATTTTTGTGCAATTTTACCAAGTCAATTGTGCACCCCAACAAGTATTAATGGACAAATACATATGGTGCATTGTGCATACATAGCCAGTCGCTCGGGGGTGTGGAGGAGGTTAGCGTATCGAAGCTACGCCATAGTAATCAGCTCCACATGCTCACATCCAGGGGGATTAGGGAGGCACTCTCACAATCACATTAAAAGGCTGCTTGTGTGCGTGTGTAATCAGAGCCTCTGAAAGGGCAGACGAGTGCCCTCCTCCCCCTCGGGAGAGCAGGTGGAGGTGGTGGAGGTGGTGGTGGAGGTGGTGAACTCTTGGTAAGACTTTCCAAGAGCAGAGGTGATGGTGACAGAGGTAATTGCCCGCTGATTAAGACATTATAGAACCCATTACCCATGCCATGAACTTTGTCGTTATTATTCATGTTTTCACACATATGTATATCTTCGAAACATTTATTCACCACTTGCGTAAGAAACTCTTAAGTATATTACTGAAAAATATGCATATTTTAATTAAATATTCGCATGTGAATGTTTTTCAATTTACCACTTCAGATTGCCAGTGATAAGCAAACATTGAATCATAAAGTTATTTCAATCCATAAAGATCTTTCAAACATCAATCATGGATCTCTCGGAAACATTTTAATTTTGAAGCGGCGCCGTGTAAAACTGAGCCTATTATTAAGTATTGTCATAATGATATTAATAGCAATAGTAATGTGTTGTTGTATGGGAACATACACCATGAGCCCGATAGTAGGGCATCTTCTCATGGCTCACGTTCGCGACATGAAATCCAAGCGCTAACAAAGGCGAACAAATTACACGCTTTCTCTTCTCGGCTCGCAGAGTGCTTGCAGAAAATGTTGCAGGTGAAACTCCTACCCTGCGCCACGTCCAGGGCCCCTCACCTTGTAAACAGCTAGGAGGCACAGCGCAGCGGAACGCTCCTTTAAGTGGAAACATGTCAGCGTTATAAATGGCCACGCGGCGGCACAGACCCAACAGATCAATTACACTAAATGCATGGCCACGTCGTGACGCCGCGCTCTTGAATATCAATCCATACCATTACTTAATAACCCACCGCCGCCGCCATCGCTTCCTTTGGCCCTGCGCAAATCCACACACCGAAAAATGCACCAAAATAAAAAAGATATATATATATATTTTCTTTCCACTAAAAGCTAAGACAGGGGCTAAAGCAGCCCCAGGTTGGGGAATGGGGGGCGGGGGGGGGGGGGGTGGGGTGAAGGGACCGAAAGTAAAGCGGTGGAGTGTTCTTTTGAAGTGTATTACGCCACAAATTCCTCTCGTTTGGAAACCTTGGCGATTAAAGAAGACAAGAGGAACAGCATCGAGCAAGCGCACACGGCGGTCACCGGACGGACCTCCAGAGTGACGCCTGCGCCCAGGCTAAGCTTCCACGCGTCCGTTGACCTGTACACGTGTGTTGCTGTGCTGCCAGTTTTCATGCCCCCTGCGTGTAGAATAAAGAATCTATACAGTATAGGGTTTAAATGAAAGCAGAGCCTATGTCTTATTCTATATACAGTACCACACATTACATAAATGGGATAAAATACTGGATCTACGCCTGCATACACACACACACACACACACACACACACACACACACACACACACAGAATAAAGGTGTACGGGTGTTTCTTCTGCTGTTTTTATATAGTTGGCTCCTTGCCAATGGCCCGTTCATTACCAGTGAAAAAGTGTCATTGTGTGTGCGTCAGCGTAAAGCACCACAATGTGTATGCATCGCAGTGCTCGGACGCCAAAACATCATCTAGCGGCCTGCCAACTAAACTGCGTAGCAGCCGCTCGAGCTGAAAGATACGCCGTTATTGTCAGGGCCGGGGTCAGAGCTATTTCTGTTGACGTCCCCGGGAATAGATGTTTGCACCGGGTACTGTCACACACAAGACGCCCAGCAATGCAGAGACATAGAGCGACAGAACGGGACGTAGAGGGACGGGCAGGAGGGAAAAGCAGCAGGGAGGCCCGACCTTTTCTTTCAGGTTTTTTTCCCCCTCTTTGACTTTCTGACGACGGACAGTGTGTTGTTTGGAGGGACTTCAGAGAGATCTGGGAACTTTCAACTGGATGGCCCCGTTGAATTTGAACTGCCAAAAGAGAGCAAGTGAGCCGGTTTTATGTTGGGTGATGTGTTGCTCCGAGGATGGCGGTCTTGTTTATAAAGGCCTGCGGTCCCCACTGACTAACTGTGTAAATGGGGCTCTGTTGTTGGATACAGTAGCTGGGCGCTTAGCATGGATGCCTCGCAGCAAGGGCCACAGTTTGAACTCGGGAGAGGGAGCGGGAGAAAGAGAGGATAACTAGGTTCTATCAGTTTGGATGTTCGCTCTTATCTTCATGTGGGTTTTCCCGAGGGCGGCCCTGCCCAAAATATATTTTATTCCGAGTTAAAAGTCCTTCAAATGTAAAAGGACAAATATCCCTGCAGGGTTCATAACAATGTAAAGGAAAGTTATGATCCAGATACATAGATGTACATGTGAATAGCTGTATATATCTTTATATATATTTATACAAACAATAATGACATGACACAGTAAGAACAATCAACTTTCAAATCGCTCTCCAAATCAATTGTATATTACAAAAAAATGTCTGGAAAGCAGAGATTGCAAAGAGGCGTATCATTAATCTTCTGAGGAGAATTGGCTGGGTCAATCGCAGAGGACATGTTTTCCCACCGCAATCAATACAAACTAATGCAACTAATCTAGCATTTTACACCTTGTCGTTTTACAGAAAGCTTTTTTTCGTCATCATCTGGCCGATCCAAATTGTAATTACGCCGGCGTAGCCTACAGCAAGTTCAACAACCCTTCATTTGGTCCTTGAGCAGGGGGGTCGCCACCCAAGACATCTGTTGTATGGAAATTTGTCTCCACACAAACTACGTTTCAAGCAAACTAAGAGAACATTGCCTCTTAACGCTCCCGCTTCACAAAGTCCCACAAACTCATTCAATCAACAATCAACGCATTCAATTTCACCTCAAAGCCTAAACACGGCACATTCATCGTCAAATCTACAAACTCTAGTCCCTGCGATTCATTGTAGATCCAAAGAGAAGGGAGATGTGGGGAGAATTATAACAGTACAATAGACCGGGTTCGCTGTACAATAGCTCAGACGTCCCTGACAAAGGGCTCATCCCCAGGCCAGCTTTGTACCTAAAACCATCTGGAGCAGACATGCCAGAGAGGGGGTGTGTTTGGATAGGTCAGGCCAGCCCTTATTAGTATTTCATCATAATTACACTTAGGCAGCAGACTGGCAGCTCTATTTAAATCCGCTGCTCCTGCTGCCTGGCTTCAGGAAGATGGCGGATGTGTAATAAATTAGCGATGACATGCTACGACATGCCGGTGTGACGTTGGACTTATGGTCATTAAAGTTGTAGGCTTCAGACTTATAAAGGAAGATTTTAGGGGATTTAAACAAGACAAAATGGCTACGTCGTTGGTTATTATGCTGTGAAGTCTTTGGTCCTCATTTGGATTTATTCACTAGACGAGTACCACAAAACTCACATCCACGATCCATCTAGGATCAGAGCTCGAAAATACCAAAAATTTGTTAGAAATTATTCCCTATGATGCAGCTGCACTCCAAAATCAGACCAGCACTGAATCCTCAGCAGTGCATTTCTAACAGCTTGAAGCATATGGCAGGGAAATCGCAAACTACTGTTTCTGGCATTTCAGCAGTGATTATTAAGGAACACCTGTTTGGCTGCCTGGCAAGGCGACTCGAGGTCCAGCCCAATCCCAGCAGGCTAATGAAGGTCTCCTCAGCCTAATTGTTTGAACTATAAATAGCACCAAATTGAAGTGCAGCCTGGCATTCCTCATATATTATATGTTGCCGATGTGTGGAGCCCGGAGGTGTATTGGTGTGTGGTTTGAACCAGTAGGCAATTATGTACAGCAATTACAAGCAATGAAAAGACACTTGTGGTGGATGGGTGCAGTAAATGTACTTTTACATGATCTTGTCTTTAGAGCAGGTGTGGAATACATAATGTAGGAACTATCCTCCTCATTAAAATGGGACACGTAGACAACATGCGATAGAGAATAGACTGGACAGAATCTTTATCAAGCCGCCATCTATGCTGTATGGGTATTGTTTGGTAAATGTTTAACGGTAAACTGACATCATTTATATAGCCATTTTCAGACATGTGGGCAATAAAAACACTACAATTAATGTCTCACATTCATACACTCACAGCAGTGTCAAGCATGCAAGGCAAAATCCATCATTAGTTGGGAGCAGTAGGTGTTGCTTAGACACCTTTCGGTTGCCAGACAACACGCTGTACCTCCTGAGCCTCTCCCGCCAGTTTTAGGACTAAAACTGAAGGTATGATGGAGGTCAAAGAAGACAGAAATAAATAATTAGATGCAAGCCCTGTTACAAATCGCATCATTGAGATGGGAGAAGTGCTTCAGAGGTTCTTCTCCAGAGCATTCGATGCGTCACCATTGTAGCGCCGGAGCCCTGCTGTTCAAGGGTCACCTTTACTGAGGCAGTTGAAATGAGTTTGGCTGGCGGTGTTTTCCAGGTCAACTCTTTTGAGACAGTAGGAGGTAATGCTGACTTTGAAGTGCCGTAAAGTTTCACATCAAACCGTCGCTCCATTGAAATCCTGTTAACCCAAGAAAAACGTAGAGAGACCGCGAGTCACACACTTTGTGAACCAAATGCAGCCCTTGCGAATATGAATGTGAAACACAAACAGAAACAACATTATTCTTTCCTGTGTGTTTTACTATTATTATTATTGTTATTATTATTTTTTGGAATTTGTGTTATTATTTGCTGTCGATGTTCTTGCTCATAATAAGTCAAAGTAAAAGTTCACCAAGACAAACCTGACGTTTGATGGGGTTTGACTGAGCACCTTGATGGTACAGCTCGTAGGGTACGTAGGGTACCACAGACAGCTTAAATGGAGGGAATGAGGTTGTATATTGCTATTTAGTTTTTGGCCTTGAAGAGGTGGTGGTGAGGGGGGAGGGAGCAGACAAGTGTAAAGAAAGAAAGAGAAAGACAGGAGGAAAAAGAAGCATGATTTTAGAAGTCGCTCATCCAAACTGATACTACTCCTCCTCCCCTTGCTTCCTCTCCTCCTCCCCTTGCTCCCTCTCCTCCACCTCCTAGACTCCCTGGAATGGAAAGATGATGCTGTGGCCGAGAGTGTGGCGTCTTTCCAGAGAGAGAGAGAGAGAGAGAGAGAGAGAGAGAGAGAGAGAGAGAGAGAGAGAGAGAGAGGGAGAGAGAGAGAGAGAGAGAGAGAGAGGGAGAGAGAGAGAGAGAGAGAGAGAGAGAGAGAGAGAGAGAGAGAGAGAGAGAGAGATGAGTGTACAGCGGCTTGGACTAACCCAGGTCTAATGTGCTAATGGTGCCCAGTTTTGCATGAAAGCAATGCTAAATGTAATGAGATGTATTGTAATGTTTAATGGAATGTAATGATTCATGGCCGTTTCAGATAGTTAGTCTCATCCCCCAACTTTACAATTCTGAGCGCAATAAACGTGCAAAGATCCCAAATCACACATGTACTGTCGTGGTGGCACAGGGTGTTGGACTTCAAATGGCACAGGGTTCGATCCCCAATGTCCCTTGTTTATCTTTCAGCTGCTTGCATACTAACCTGACAAACACCAACACCCAACTGTATAATTCTGGCTGAAGTTGGCCAGCTACAATTCGACATGTTCAACAACAAGAAACTTCATGTGACAACAGCCAACAACCTGTGGTCCGACACCGTGGCCAGATGTTGGCATTTGTTGGGAAAGCCGCCTTTTCAGGGATCCTTGAGCAAGACTCCTAGCCACCTACCTGCTCCTTCATGACCTGTATTCACCAAAAGACCCTTTGGATAAAAGTGTGTTTCAAAGTTCCAAAGAGAAACCAAACCACCGTGGACTGCTGTTCAGGAGCTGAAAGAGGCCTTACGGTGAACTAGCAAACCTAAACAACCAGTTAAGCTGTCAAGAGGCAACACAGCCAGGATAACTGCATCAGCCAGAGTGTATATCTTGGACTCTCTTGGATCACACATGGTAGGAAAGATGAGTGGTAACAATAGAGAGAGAGAGAGCGAGAGATCCGCTAAACAACTAAATCAATTATTATCACAGGCATTTCACAGTCTCTCTCTTGGAAGTCCTTGGGGCTCGGCAATGAATGCCACAATAGCTTCTCGCCTCATTCAACGCAGGGCTTTCTTCTATTCTTTCACTCAAACTGGGAAGAAGAATGTTTTTATTTATTTGCACATGGAAGTGCAGCCATGAGTTGCACTGCTCTGCATAAGCCACCCAAAAGGCACATCGGCCGAGCTACGAAAACCTGCAGAAAAGCTAAAGTGGTCCAAACCACCTGGTGTGTGCGTTACACTTGTGACGAGACTACCGACCGGCTTTTGATGGTATTCTCCATAATGGATAACGTCCTCGGGTAATAGGCATGCATTCTCCACTCATAATAGAAGACACTTGTTTAACTCTGCTGTGCTTGCTGCAAACGAGACGCGGCAAAACGATCGTGGTCGATCGCAACTGGCATAACGGTCCAATTATGTCATGTGGTATCCCCTCACCTCCATTGTTTTCACATCAACAAATGTGCCCCGCAATGCACAATAAACACGGTATGTCTTACAAACACACACACACACACAACCAAAAAGCTGATTGCTGCTCCCTCCACACGAGAGGGAGCTGTGTTCCCGGCCCCAATCCGGTATGTGGGTCAGCTTGGGCAGCACAGGTAGAGAGACCTCAGAGGCTGAGAGCAGTGGGGGATGCATCTGTATCATGAGAGCCAATCAAAGCCCAGGAAGCGATGTGGTGTGCTCCCCCCCGAATACCGCGGCAGGTAACCAGGTTCTGCTGATGGTTGCTTCTTTAACCCGGCTGCACGCCGTCCATTTCCTCCTGCTGGTGTGATCTAAAAGGGTAGGTTTTTGTCTTCACACTACCATTAGGAGAGAGTCCCAGACCACCGAGGTTGTTCCGTTGTACAGAGATGTGCTTTGTGGGGTACAATCTTCAGCACACAGGTGCATCTGTACCTGACTACTTTCACATTTCTCTTCCATTCTTTTTCATCTGAATACACAGGAGAAATGTTGATGCCAGCTGAGCACACACACGCACACACGCACACACACACGCACACGCACACACACACGCACACACACGCACACACACGCACACACACATGCACACACACACACACACACGCGCACACACAAGTTGAATTCCCCTGCCCTCTTCATATAAACATTGCCATACATGGCCCTACATTGAGTCTCCAATACTCTCACTTGGAGAATCGAAGACCATTTAATTGGTCTCCATATATATTTATGTATATTAACATATATATATATATATATATATAATAATTTCCCTCGGGATTAATAAAGTTTCTTGAATTGAATTGAATATATATATATATTTATAAATGCCCAGCCTCCCCGCTTGTTCTGCCGGTTGCTCTATGAGGGGCAAGAGATAGACTGACATGAGCGGCAGACCACAGGGTGACGTTCTGGGAATTCAACAGCAATATCCAAATGTCAGCAACAGGCAGCGTCTCATATCTCCCTGATCCCGGCGGGCCATGTAATAAGACTGCCACATTTAAAAAAAAAGAGAAAACACACACACAACAAAAACCAAAACAACGCGGACAAACGCGGAGCGATGGAGGGGAGGCGTGGGGGGGGGGGGGGGGGAATGACTCAGAGAGAGGTTGTTGGGTAAGGCAGTCGCGCTGTGGTTCATTTTTATAATCCTCCGATGGTGATAAATGGATCCACGCATAAGTAATGTTCGCGTTTCCGTGTGAATTCTCAATTAAACAGAGACGCTTCCCCTGGCTGTTTTGTCTGTGTTTTTCCACGGAGGTGGAGCGTTTCGTCGCTATTGTCTCGCTGTAATAAGACACACAAAGGCGCTGTCAATATGTTTCTTCCCCCTCCTCTGACAGTGATGAATGACTTATTTAAAAGCATGAATAGTTCTATCCTCGGCAGAACACCGCCGTCCTATGAGGCCCGCGATCATGTGGCATATAATTACGTTGCCGGAAGACAGCCATGATTGCAATTAATTATTCACGGAATTTAAGAAAAACAAGGGTTCAAAATAGAGGGGAATCTTCTGTTATGGCGCCACTGTGTTGAAATATCATCTCATCTCTCGGTGGTGAAGGCCTGAGAAATGATTTATTAGATAAACAGAGATATGAACTGGCATGCCCTGAAAAGCGGAAGATAGACAGGCTTGTTTATGTGTGTGTGTTTTTTTGTGTACCGCGCGCGTGTGTGTGTGTGTGTGTGCACCGATGCGTACGTGTGCGTGCGTGTGTGTGTGAGTCTGTGTGTGTGTGTGTGTGTGTGTGTGCCTGTGTGTGTGTGTGTGTGTGTGTGTGTGTGTGTGTGTGTGTGTGTGTGTGTGTGTGTGTGTGTGTGTGTGTGTGTGTGTGTGTGTGTGTGTGTGTGTGTGTGTGTGTGTGTGTGTGTGTGTGTGTGTGTGTGTGTGTGCGTGTGTGCGTGTGTGGGGGTGTGAGTCTGTGCGTGTGTGTACTTGTTTTCCCTCTCTCTGTATTTCCGTGAATGTGTGTGTGTTATTTGTTGTTTTGTGTGCAGCAGCACCAAATCCTGCCTAAAAAGCAGAGCAAATCTCCTTGTGAATAATTGTGTATCTCTTTGTCCACTTGTGGAATATAATATAAAAGGGGGCCAGAATAGGGCCACACATGACCCCACATCCGAGCTGGAGTCAGCACTTGGGGCGCTCTGGGCCCTGGCAAGGTTATTGATGGCAGACAAAATGTCTTTGAGGTAGCCTGCATATGTGTGTGTGTGTGTGTGTGTGTGTGTGTGTGTGTGTGATGGAGAGAGCGAGAGACTTCAGCGAGGTGAAATCTCACACACTCTCACACACACACACACACACAGACACACACAGGAGTGTGCGCTCACACGCACACGTGCTATACTATACTGGAGGTATAGAGTCAAATAATGACAAGCCAAAATGCCTGCCTCTTTGGGGTGGCCTCTTCTTCGCTGTCCACTGTTGTCCCTATGACAGAGGGGGGTTTGACAGATAGCTCAAAAGGATGCACAATCATGGCATGCTGGGGTCCGGGATAGAGTGCGGTCATTATTCTAAAGCAAAGCTCTCTGGCGGGGCAAGGCCTGAGACCGGCGAGGCACTATGATAGATGGGGACCATTAATCAAGACAAGACCGCCGCCGGAGATTGATGTGCGGAAATTCAAATCCTCAAGCAGCATTTGGAAAATTAAAGCTGCACGGGCGAGGTTAGGCTCTCTCACTCCTTTTTTGTTCCTTTTCGAGGGTGGTATAGGCGAACGCAGGGGGGGCGACTCCCTGGAGGTAAGGGGGACTTGGTCACCGGGTGCACCTTTAAGTGCTTGCTTCTCCGTACTGCTCCCTCTGGTCTCCGGTTGAGTCACATGTACTTCATTTGTCATTGTCCCGGTGACATTTCTCCTGCTGTGTGGTCAAATATTTCCAGGGGTATGCAATCCCCAATGGTTCTCGAACAGAGAGTTTTGTATTCTATGTTTTATATTATATATGTGCAGTATGTGTGGGTTCTGATTCCCATGCACAAGTCATCACACTTGACTTGAGATTCATAAATATTAAAAGCCCTTCAATGCATATGAATATCACTTTCCATACGTTCTGTATGATAACCTTGAGATGTGTTTGTCTAACCCAGTGGCATTATGTGGGTTGATATATCATTTCTAATATATGCTTTGTTTATCTGCCGTCATATTACTTGATAATATTACTTGATAATACTTTTACTTGGGAAAATGAAAATAGCCCCGCCCTCCAATAACCATTACAAGCTGATTCAAAACGACTGCACGGTTGTTTAACACCGTTGATATTTGTATACGCACCAAACGCAACCAAAACAATTTTGTCAATTTGTAACCTATTCGACCTATGGGTTGCGTGTGAGTTGCGTGTGGGTTGTGTGTGGGTTGCGTGTGGGTTGTGTGTGGGTTGCGTGTGGGTTGTGTGTGGGTTGCGTGTGGGTTGTGTGTGGGTTGCATGTGGGTTGCGTGTGAGTTGCATGCAGAACTTACGAGTTGTGTTTGAGTTGCGTTCAAAACTTACAAGTTGCGTTTGACCTGCGTGCTAGTTGCGTGGTATTTGCGAATATCGGTCACGTGATAAAAACCGATAAAAGCGGAGCCGATTCAGTGTTTCCTTCTGATTTGGTCATCGAAGAGTCAACATGGGGAAAGCTACCAAGAAATCAGATAAAAGTGACCCCAAAACCTGGCCAGATACCTCAAATTTGGACCTGCGTTCATAACTTATGAGTTGCATACCTGTTGCAATCGTGTTGCGTGGCGTACCTGTTGCGTCCCTGTTCCGTATAAATTGATCGCAGGCATTCGCAGAGAATTATTAACATGTTCAAAATTTCCGAACATACTCTGCGTGTGTCTGCGATCACCTGCCTGCTTGTTGCGTACTTCAAACCTATAAAACCTGTGTGAGTTGCGTGTGGGTTGCGTGTGGGTTGCGTGTGAGTTGCGTGCAGAACTTTCAAGTTGGATGTGAGTAGCGTTCGGAACTTATGACCACTATTTTTTATTCGCAACCATACGAAACTGGTGATCGCTATGGTGTGAGGGCACCATAAGAATCAATGTTAAATATATCGGATTTAACACTCCAAGCTATGTATTGCACTGTATTAAAAGTTACCAACACATTATTTAAGGTTTATTTTCTACTTCGATGTCTGTCATTGGTCCTGTGGGTTAAGTTTGTATGTTGATTTGGTAAGAAACCACAAGTTTCCTAATTAATTGAACATGTTTGGAAATTACATAATTAAAACAGATGTTTGTGAGAGTAATCAAGTCATGGAAATGCACATGAACCAATTATTATTTAATCTAATTATACATGTATCTTTAACCTTTTGAATATAGTGAAGCATGAAATCTCCACCCGTCACCATCATTGATGGGTATGGGTTTTTTGAATGCTAACTGTTTATTTCAGTATGCTACATGGACACCTTTTGAATGTTCATTTGATTATGGTATGTACGTGGTACATGTTATGGCATGTATCCTGTGTTTAACTACAGGGCAGGTTTTTGGTGTGGCATTGTGGCATTCCTGGAATTCAACAAGATACAAGATACAAGATAAAATATATTTGACTGGCCATTTGTAACAAGTACATAGGAATGCATACTCCCCCCATTCCCTCCCAGTGCAACGTGCAACTGGATGTTAAGGCACTTGGCCTGAGCACCTGTGACTCCCAAAAGCCGAGCTACAAAGCCCTCTGTGATGCCTTTCACTTCAAAAATGTGTGTACCAATTATTGTCCAAACAAACTAATGTCTGCTTTAATTGTTTGGACTAATTTTAACCATAAGCTTCTCGAACCTGGAGTGAACGTACCAACTGCTGTATTTTGTATTTTATCGATGATTTCTTCATGATGTCTTCTCACAGTGCTAGGCCTACATGCCCAGTGTAATGCAATATTTGCTACTATGGTACTACATTGACCGATTGAAATATGAATATGAATATGTTTGGCGTGTACACACAGTGAGTTGAACGATTCAACGCCATTTTCGATATTTTTTTAAATACAAGATGACACCGTTTCAATGTGTCATTAATAAAAAAAGGACCAGTTATTCACCCGAGCCAAGAATAGTAGAACGAATAGTAGGACGTAGAAGCCACTATTTACAGTCTTTTTACGAACTTCATGGGCGGGCTCGGACGGGGAGGGTGCTCTAGAACTTTGAGCCTGCTCAAAATGTTATCCCGTTCGGCAATTAGACAGATTGACAGCATACTAATAGCGTTTTCTACAATAAACATGGCATTGTATCTATGAAGTAAATTGTCCAAGAAACTGCTCATTTTATTACCAATAAAGGACCAATAAAGATTATTACACATGTAAATGTGTCACGAAAATGGGTAAGGTTATTTAAAAATGGTCATTTTGAAATGTTCTAGAGAAAGGCACGCATTCTGTTTTCGTTGACATAATATAAGAGTTGATTTCGCTCGCCCTGTCTTTCTGAATCGACTTCTCTTTGGAGGCATGATGATCGGAGATGTGTACAGCTCGGAGCCCTGAACTTGAATGAGGAGCATATTCATATTCATTCATATGGTATTCATAGCAGTTGGGCCAGAACGCGAGTACACACGCACTAGGGACGAGATGAGGACGTAGTGCGAACAAGTTGGTCGGGTTAAGAATTAGTTAGAACTGGCTTGGACGTATTGTGAACGAGGTGAAATGAGGTAGAACGAGGTTTGAACTGGATACAAACGGACTGCAGACTGGCTAAGAACGAGATAAGAACCAGATAGAACAAACTAGCATCATATTTTACGCCAAACTACGCATTCTACCGTGATCACAGCCTGTTCTAGTATTGTTTTTAGAACGGCGTAGAGCTAGGGATAGAACTACTTTGGTGTGTTGGGGGCATAACCTACCTAACCCTCCTCTCGCTGAACCCTAACCCCACCCACTACCCCAAAACGTGGAAGAACAAGCAGGGATATCATGCCAAACGACAAATTGACAAAACAATGGAGAAAAGTTTTACGGGGGGAAAATGTTGAATATTGAATGTATATGATGAATATTTACGAAGAAAGAGGTGCAGGTGAGAGCAAGAGCACTCACTCCTCATATAACAACAAGCCTTGAGGCATAGGTGGATGTGGTGATGGATTCAGCGATCTCTTGCCGCTTGTCTGATTGCACAAACCATATCCTCTTTTAAACTTAATTTTTTCTTTTGAGAAAAAAAAATAAACGTTTGACGTGTTTATTGCTGCACTCCCATTTGTTCCACAGAGCGCTTACATAGCCGGCGGTAATAATTAAATATTTCAACGCGTGCCCCCGATGAGCAGGGCCCTCGTCTTTGGATTCATCGGCTGCATGGTAATTAGGCGAAAGTGTTGCCTAATTATTCTCCCTCTCAAGGTTTGTGAGACATCTTTTTTTTCCTTTTCCATCGCCTTTAAAGTAACTTAATATCCGCACCAGGAAACACTGGGACACAGGGAAGATGGCCCCCGTGTGGTCGATACGTGGGACGACCCCCCCCCCCCCCCCCCCCGGAACCTCTCTGGGCTCTTCCCGGCGGTATCCAGCCACACCAAATTGCTTCTATTTGTTTAAGCGTTTTTCTGTTTCGGCATCTGAAGAACGTAAAGAAAAAAGAAAAACCGAATGGCCCGGCAAGATGGCGTAAACAAAAAAAGGGATGATGGTTCCGCCGAAGACCCGTGGTGTCCCTTTCCCTCTTTCCTCTCTCTCCGGATGCCGGGGCGAGTAGAGTGCCCACGGGAGAGCTGTAGCAAAAAATTGCTTCCGTTGAACGCACCCCAGTGCCTTTATTGCTTTCTGTAATTGGTTCTCTGTGAAGAAACTGGCCCCATGCCGTCGCTTTTTTGGTTTGTTTTTTAGTGTACCCTAAAACATTGCTGTGAATCAACCCCTCTTAACCAGGATATCCTGGTTTGGGGGACCAGCGCGTGCATCCATGAAGGTGATGGTGTGACAATACTAAATTGTATTGTATCCATGTCATTCAAAAAGCTGTGATCTAATGTCATTTGTTTTTTGTATTCCATGGATTACACGGGTTACAGGGTAGAATGTGCAGAATGAATCTGCATGTTCATTGAATACATACTCCCCCCCCCCCCCCCCCTCACCCCCGCCCCACCTCCTCAACTCAAAGTCCTGTTATTTAGTGCAGTAATTGCGTCCTCATGCTCTGATCCCGCTTGTTTTATGGAGTTTTCAAACCCCGACGAACAACAAGTCCCGAGTGCATGACCTTCTCCCGGTGCGACGCGCGGTCGAGATTTGTGTGTGTTTTTTTGGACTGACTGTGGTCGTAAATCCTTGTTTTCCTCACGCAGCTCCGTCCTGGAGAAGTGGCACTAGTGTGTCTCTCTCACTGTATATTTCATCCGGTGTCAGCGCGCGTGCAACTCCCGGCGGACCGCGCAAAAACAGGAAGATCTATTGCGGGGTTTTTTTGCGTTTTTTTGCGTTTTTTTGTCAGTTGTCGATCATACACGTCAAAGTGAATGTAGTGTAAAGGCATGAAAGAAGATGAAGATGTATCATTGTATCATTGTATCATTCATAGCGGAAAGAGTCTCTGTAAGGCTTCAAGAGACTGGGTATGGATTCATCTAAAAATATCTCCTGAACCTTCATACCTTTCCGACAGCCCAGAGATGCATGTTTTACCAGATAAGACATTTTGGGTGAACTTTTTTTTCAAGTTCGCATCCTGCATAGAAGCGCCCAGCAGTCGATGAATGATTCCAGCACACGACGGAGCTCTGCGATGCATGCCTATGCAGTCTAGTCATCCACAGATGAGCTAACTGTGGAAGTAATCAAAAGCGGTGCTCATTGATCAGTTCCGCACAGCGGTGTGGTGAACGCTTGAATTGCTTACAGCATTATTTCCAGTGTTTGGAGGACTTTGCATATCATCGATTGCATTGAGCGGTGCGGCCGTGTTGCGCATATCACACTCTAATGAGACGGAAGTAATGTGTACGATCGAGGACAGGATATAGCGCGTGAGTGTGCGTTGTTCCACAATAACACAATAATATATATTTTTTAAAGAAACTAACTATTATGTGGTGACGGTTGTGCGTCCTTGGGGAAAGAGTGAGTGTGGCTTGGTTCGGCTGTAATATCAGATACTGTCTGGGCAGAGAATCTATGTGCCTCGGCCTGTTAACTCTTAAAGAGGCAGTGAACCCAAGGTGGTAAAGATGGTGATATGTCTCATGTGACCATAGTGTTGCGACCCTGCAGGACTTATACATAGAGACTGATGGGGAGATAGATCAAGGGGGGAGGGGGGAGGAGTCAGCCAGAATAGCCCGAGTTCGGCTGGATAGGCCAGGGTTTTGGAAAGGGGAGGCGGGGGAAGAGAGCGGGACAGGGTTGGATGGAGAAACACAAGGGGACGAGGAAAAGCCGGAAGTGGAGACACCATTACACCCGGTTATTATCCTGACAGCTAGTTTAGACTACCAGCCTGTTTGTTGTTTTGGGCACGCTTCCAACCCTGTTATTAGCCTGTATTCAAGGGTAATAAAACCTGGTTCTCTGGTTGAACAGCTATACCGTGTCTCCATCATTCAGCTAGTAAGCCAGCCGGCCAGCGGAGCCCGCCATCGACAGTCATACACCACGGCATCACTGTATCTATCTACAAGATACAAGATACAAGAAACAAGATACAAGATACAAGATACAAGAAACAAGATACAAGATACAAGAAACAAGATACAAGATACAAGAAACAAGATACAAGATACAAGATACAAGAAACAAGATGCAAGATACAAGATACAAGATACAAGATACAAGAAACAAGATACAAGATACAAGATACAAGATACAAGATACAAGATACAAGAAACAAGATACAAGAAACAAGATACAAGATACAAGATACAAGATACAAGATACAAGAAACAAGATACAAGATACAAGAAACAAGATACAAGATACAAGAAACAAGATACAAGATACAAGATACAAGATACAAGAAACAAGATACAAGATACAAGATACAAGAAACAAGATACAAGATACAAGATACAAGAAACAAGATACAAGATACAAGATACAAGATGCAAGATACAAGAATTTGGGCCATTTGCAACAAGTACAATTGAATGCTTACTCCCCATTCCCTATACATTTGGAAACAATACTATACAAATACTATGTACAATAAAAATGAACAAAAAAATAACAATATAGTGACGGATGATATGGCAGCAGTGCAGCAGCATCATGAATACGGTGCAGTACATTGCAGTAACTGTAGTGAGTCCAGAAAGTCCAGCAAAGTATGATAGTTAACTTAAATATACAAGAAAAGTGCGAAAAATCGAGTAAAAAAAATTACAAGTAAACGAAGTAAACTAAATAAACTGTGGGAGCTCCTCGAGACGCGAGTCTGTGTGTGAATGTTCCACTGGTGTTCCGAGGATGTCAACGTGTCTGTTCAGAGAGGCCCTACGCTGGTGTGTGTGTGTGTGTGTGTGTGTGTGTGTGTGTGTGTGTGTGTGTGTGTGTGTGTGTGTGTGTGTGTGTATAGATGTGTGGAGCAGATATGGCCAACACTTCTACGTGTCGACATCCGGTGCCAGGCGAGTCAGGCAGGGATGAGATATCGATTAATTTGATTCATTAGATATTCACTTTAGAGCTTGGGCCTCAGCGATAGCTGCATACTGAATTGTTCACCAAAGTATGGCACCGAAAAATGACTATCCTTCTAGAATGCACCACTGGCTAAGCTAAATGTTAGTTACATACCTATCGTTATACTACTATTAGATTAATATATAAAAAGGATCTTTTTATCGAAGTCAAAAGCGGATTATTGGTTCTAGAATATATACATTCACACACGCACACACACACACACACACACACACACACACATGTGCGCGCACGGTTTCACCGGCAAGGCCTATGATCCACTTTACTCCTCTCTATATTCAGTGAGACTGCATATAAGCTTCTGCTTTCTCTGGAGGCGGCGGAGTCCGGCCTCTCAGCTCAGTGTACTGAAGTGCACTAAAAATGTTGACGAATGGCTTTTGATGGGGGAAGTGACTGGCATGCTGGAGCACACGACTACTCCCCAGGTTCGGACTAGAGGGCACATTAAGCCACAACTCAACATCTTAAGGCCCCCGACAGCCTTCAGCTACACTACGGCCTGTGGAGCTACGCTGGAGCTAAACTAGTGTATGTGAAACGGACGCCAGCAGGTGGCGCTGTGCAGTGGTAAACCTCACTCCCCGACACCTAAATTGACATTCTAGCGAAGAAGCTAGAGGGCCCGAGGGTTTTTAGCTTTCACGTTAGAACGTCACCTCGCATTCTGTGTATTCTAGTATTCTGTGGCTGGACCTTTGTACGTTGTCTTATATTTCTAGCTCTCCAGAGAGCCAGGGACAACTTGCCAATTGCGATATCTAAGCGTTCATTAGATATGATACCAGTTGTAGGATACTTTGGGGCATTTAGATTGCAGCCAAACAGTCTAGACATCAGAAGAGGTAAATGGGCTAGCGCAACGTTAATTCAATTAGCTGAAACTCACATACACACACATGCAGTGAGCACACGCACATACACAAGCACACACATACACACACACACACACACACACACACACACACGCACACACGCAAGTATGCATGCACATACACAGAGACACACAAAAATGCATACAGATACATTCATATGTGTATGTACATGTTATAATAATAGAAATAAATCATAAAACAGGGTACACAAAGTGCTTTACAAAGAAGAAATAAAACAGAACAAAACAAAAACAAGCTACAGAAAAACAACATAAGAAATAATTAACAATAAAACGCCATAGTAAAAGCAAACCAAATTAAATAAGCGGAACAAAGATGTGCATCAATTAAAAGGAAGTCTATAAAAATGGGTTTTTAAGAGAGATTCAAAAGAAGCTGATGTTGATAACATCCTCAACTGGAAGCCAACTGGAGCTGGTGTGTGTGTGTGTGTGTGTGTGTGTGTGTGTGTGTGTGTGTGTGTGTGTGTGTGTGTGTGTGTGTGTGTGTGTGTGTGTGTGTGTGTGTGTGTGTGTGTGTGTGTGTGTGTGTGTGTGTGTGTGTGTGTGTGTGTGTGTGTGTGTCTTCTTCTTGGCCTTCTTCTTGGAGTCCAGTCGGGTGTATTTATAGATTTATCGCTTGAGATTTGTCCTTGAAAGAAATGCAGTCAAGGCCAATACTGTTCCACCAATCAACTCAAGCATAGTCGTACCAGGAGCCACAGGGAGCTGGACATGTCCACCCAGAGCATATTATGGGATGGATTTTCTTTTCTTTGGTCTGATCTGTCCTTGGGGTGTCAATTCTGCCTTACATTATGTCTTATCTTTATGTGTTCTTATTACAAATGAAGTGAGTACAAAAAGAAGGAAACAGAAAAGGCAGGTATAAAGAGCCAAGTACAGCAGGCTGAACAGTGAACAATATCTCCTAACTAATTATTTCCTTATGTACTTTTACAATTTTCTCTTTTTTTTTTTTACCTGCGATAGGTAATACAAATCTACCAGCGATAACAATTGTTTTAAAACATAATTTTATGAACACATCATTTTTTTCTACCAGCCAAAACAATTGTTTTAATACATCATTTTTTTAACCTGCCAAATGGTTCAAATCTATCGCCCCAGGCTGCTGGCAGGTGTTCATTTTGGACCCAGCTGGCAAGAAGTAGTCCCTTCACACCACACTGTATCTCTATTTTGTAAGATATTTGAATAGTTATAATATACAGAATACACATTTAGTCTGTCTGTCCGTTTTGAGGTGAATTTTCATAACCAAAACCAATACTGTTTGGGAAGTGAAGTGGTCTTTGGAAATGTATTTCGTTGAAGAGAGACAGCGTCCCTCTTCCAAGAAACAAATTAGTGGGAGGCCATTTTTGTTTGAATGCCCAGCTAGCTTTTACATCTGAGGTTGTAATTTTGACCACTGCTGACCTGGTCTAACGCTACTCTCACCTCCTCTAACACCTGTCTTACCTTATGTCTCCGGACCACTGCCTACCACATGTTCACGTTAAGCATTCTAACCGAGTTCACATCCACACCTTAGAGGAATGCTTTGCCGGTTGTCAACCACAATCTCACGCTTCATAATGATATCATTATAACCTGAACCGCATGGAGGCACAGAAGGATGTCAGATTACAGCACACTGTGTCTGAGTCTCCAGGCTCTGTGTGACGTCCATGTTGCTTGTTTTACTATCACTGCCGTTCTGTGAGGGACAATTTTTCTTTTGTATAATTGTGGTTGTTTTTTTGTAATTATTGTTATTTTTTTGAATTTTTGTGATTACATTTTTGTTGTTACTTGTATTATAATTACATTATTATTGTTATTTTGAGCACATATTTGGAGCTGGCAGTAACAATTCACTGTACATTGTACGCTGTACCTTAAACCATACATAAATCACATCTGACATCTGAATCTGTTTTTGACAGCCCATTGATAGCCAGGAAGGTATTGAACCTATCGCAGTCCACACTGAGTGTAAAGAGTCCTTAGAGGAACGAAACCACAAGCTTAGAATTGATGATGATGGTGGTGGTGTGTGTGGACAGCTTCTATGACCGCACCTGACACGATAGAAAACTAGAGGGCCCTCAGTAGAGCGAATACCTCTGCCACACCCAAAAAAGTCCCCTGGATCCAAATACAGATCAGGATCCGCCTCAAAATCCAATCAACTGTTACGTAATCGAACCTCCAAGTTTTGTCCGGTTCTGTACATAACTTTTTAAATGATCTCACTAACAGACATACAAACGTGGGTGAAACCATAACCTTTGTTCCATCTGGTGGCAACGCACGCTAGTTCATGGGTTATTGGTGCGCTGTGCTCATTTCTGTTTTAAGACTTTAACTGTGCGCATGTGAAATGAGATTTCTAGGAAATCAACATTGATGGTTGGATTATGCAACGGATCAATGTACCAGAAAACACAACATGATTTGTTTCAATCAACATTTCATACTTGATGGATAATTTAATATATCCTAGGTTATCGTTTCCCACACAATGCAAATATAAGAGGCAACATAGCACATCTTACCATTTAATTATTGCATTTGTTTTTAAGCACAAGGCTAGATGAAGTTATAATGATGTAACCCGTGTTATGTAACTCAGTTTCATCCCTCCAACTCTGAAATTGCCTTTGCTGAACCTGAAGTGGGTTTTCCCGGTGGTGGCCCTCGTGGTAAACAGCTCACACAATACAGAGGACATCATTCAAATGGCCATCTCCTGTGTGTTTGCATACATTATTCAAATCACTGCTTAGCCTCTCACCGCCGATGCTCTTTCCCAGCCGGACTGCCCGGCTCTCCCAGCCGCTCACCTTGGCTGAAGTCACTGTGCAACAATCCCTGTCGTGATAGTGGATAGGAATTAAAACAACATGGCCTTTAGGCACCACAAAATACACAGACAAATCACAGTAGAGGTCTGTGGGGAGCCACTCAGGCCCTCATCTTTAATTATAGACCCCCGCAGTAAAAAGCTTTGCCTGGCAAAGCAAAGTAACGTTGGTGACAAGCACACACATTAAACTAATGGACATAGATGCACCGTATATAGATATATGGACGGACAGACGTAACGATAGATAGATGTGAAAGACAGACAGACAAAGGATTGATAAAAGATAGATGGGAAATACAGATTGATATATGGACTGACAGATATGTGAAGTACAGAGCAATACATTGAAAGACAAACATCAAATATTGATATGAAAGAATGATACAAAATACAGATAGATAGAGAGATAGATAGGTATGAAAGATAGATGCCAAAGACAGACAGATGGGTACAAAAGACATGAGAAAGATGGCTAGAGCCAGTAATGTTGGACCTTCATTATAAGCACACACATTCTACCAATGGACATTGATACACCGTATAGATAATAGATATATAGACAGACAGACATAATGAGAAATGTGAAAGACAGGCGGCCATAAACATAAGCAAAGGATAGATAAATGATAGATGGGACATACAGATTAATAGATTGAAAGACATATGTGAAATAAAGATATGAAAGATTATTACAAAATATATATGTATATTCCTGTGTGTATACATACAAATATATATATACTGTATATATATATATATATAGAGAGAGAGAGAGAGAGAGAGAGAGAGAGAGAGAGAGAGAGAGAGAGAGAGAGAGAGAGAGAGAGAGAGAGAGAGAGAGAGAGAGAGAGAGAGAGAGAGAGAGAGAGAGAGAGAGAGAAATACAAATGGACAAGATTTATATGAAATATAGAAAGACAGAAAGACGGATGGACAAACACACAGGTAGATATGAAAGAAAGATGCCAAAGACAGGTAGACAGACAGACCGCTGGGCAGATTGGAAAGACATAAGATAGCGAGAGCGAGTAATAAAATATTGATACAAAATATAGATTGATAAATAGATAGAAATACATACATACAGACACACAAATCAAGTCAAGTCAAGTCAAGCTTATTGTCACTTCACAGTTTACACATTTTTAAGTATAAAGCAGTGAGTGAAAATCTTATGTGCAATACCCGACGACAAGACAGCAGTTATAAAAATAAGATAAGATAAAAACAGAATAGAATAAAAGATAAAGTGTATAAAGTTAAATATATAAAAGTAAAAATAGCTAGATACAGGTAGATACAGGTAGATACTAAAGATAGACGCCGAAGACAGATCAAGAGATGAGAGATGGAGGACAGACAGACGGATGGATGGATAAGAAAGAGGAAAGAAGGATATGGCTCTATAGACGGCAGTCTTCCGTGTTTGCACAAGGCTGTGCCGCTGAGGCCTCCGGAGGTTCCCGAGGAGCACACTGCATACAGCAGCACACCAGAAGCACCGGCAGCAAGCAGCGCGACGCTGGGAGACACACGCAATGATTTCCATTCGCATTGACGTACGGTTGTGCCTTTGTTTGCCAACCACACGGTGCAGATTGCGATAAGAACACCCCCCCCCCTCCCCCCCCCCCCCCCATGCAAAACAGCAGGATTATACGTTACAACCTGGTCTCGCCGGTCGACGTGCGTGCCGTCACCTGCTCCAAGGTTTTTATCCGGTTCATGCGTCTTCACCCGGGAAAATCCCAGTGAGAAATTGAAAACCAAAAAATGAACAAAAAGCTTAGGTGGGCATTTTGTTGTGTGAAATATCTCAAGACTAACATAAAAGCCAGGGGCGGTGAGTGTGATACCGTGTGTCCTTCAGAGGAATTGCTCTGGCTTTTTTTTTTGCTTTTTCCATTTTCAGAGAAAGAGCTTACAAATCTCATTGAGTGGAATCTCTTGAATGTCATCGCCATTAATATGTAATGACCGCCATGACAGCATTTTGTCAGTCTTTCAGCTCTGCACATTTGGCACATGCCCCCCCCCCCCCCCCCCACCCCACCCAACCCCACGCCACCCCCCCCCCCCCCCCCCTCCAACTTTGTTGTGTGTTGAACCAAAGAGACTTGTGAAATATTTACAATTCATATCCTATTATTGATGGGGACCCGTCAGAGGTTAACGTTCTTCCAACCCCGGGCTGGCGGTCGGCCCAATATTGATTGAAAAGCCAAAAGATAAACAACAGTTTGGGAAAGTATTTCACAATGAGGGGAGAAAGCACTTCGGCACTTGATAAATTGGGCAATTTATACCCCCACCATAATAGTAGTTTACAACCGTTTTTGTTTGGTCGGAACAGAATGTGTTGGAAAAACATGGGTTGTTTTTCCACTTGGCCGCGCAGTCGAGCCCGAGAGCAGGGCTCTTCATCGAACTCCTAATGGACCTACGTTGGACCCTGGTATAGAAGAACCCTTTTAATGTATTTCACATGACCTGAATGTTTTTCCGTGATGCATGGAAATGGACATCCGTTCCTTGCTATTTACAATGCATCTATTGTTTCGGGGTACACTAGGCGTGCACTAGGCGGTATTTGCCCTTGAAAGCATCGAGAAAAACCATGGTCCATAATCAGCCGGATTCTCCCTCAAAACAAACAAACAAACAAACAAACAAACAAACAAACAAACAAACACATCACCGACTGTTCCTCCTCTGACTCAAAGGTTCAGGCTCATCCACTCACTCCCGTGCGCTGCCTGTAGCTCCTACGCTACACGTGGGGTAACCACGTTCTGCCAGCCGTCCTCTGGAGGTGTGGCGATGCACAATGCAGCTTGGCTGCCACTCATTCAGAAGAAAGGACAAAAAAAGGACTTTTCAAAGGAATTCATCACACCCTCGCACTGCTGCTGCATTGTGTGCCTGACATACTTGTGAGCATACTTTTCTCTCCTCACCGCCCATGGACAGAGGGTGACGGAGCTGGAACTGGTTCTCTCTCTCTCTCTCCGTTGGGGGGAAAGCAATATGTTTTGTCTAATTGTTGCGTCTTTGTTGTCTCTTTCTAACAAGTTGGCCTGACAAGTGGCATGAATACACATTTGAGCGTACATCGCTGAGGCGGGGCGGCGATTGACGCTTTGCCAGAGAGAAAGTGTCCTAAGTTATAATTATAATTGTAGACGTAATAGAAATACACATAAATATTGATGTGTCATCTCATATGATCTAATCTTAAATTGTTGTTGGATTGAGTTATTCAATGATGGTTCAATGCTGGTTTAATGAGATGTCACCATATGCCAACGTACGGAGCCCGGACCTAATTGGCTCATTTGAGTGTTGATGGCTGTCAGAGGACCACGATGAGGTTTTGTTGTTCTTTGGTGGTCCAGTCGCGATGTACTGAAACAAGCACCAATGACAACTTTTGCTGATATTCGTCCTTGCTTTCTGTTCGAAATCAGAATCAGAATCAGAATGCCTTCATGTCATTGCACAAGTACAACGGAATTTTGTAGTATTTAAGTATTTAAATAGTAAACTAAACAAAATAAACAGGTTTACAATTGCCAAATATAAATGGAATTATACAGTATATATAAATATATATATATAAAATTATAAATATATATAAATATATAATAATTTATATATATATAATTATACATACTGCAGTGCTGTAACTATAGTAGTGACATGCCTACGCTACACTACCTCACAGTCTGCCGAGTAGAACTGAAGATTCCTGATGGTTGAAGATCTAAATGATATCTATATGAAATCAAACTGATTGAGGGGTCAGGTAACGACACTCACACATGCTGGGATATTGAGTCTGGAGGTTGGGCAGATTTAGACCCCCCCCATTGGCTCACTGAACATCATTATAGGCTGTGGCCGTTTAGTGTCTCTCTCTCTCTCTCTCTGTCTGTCTCTCTCTGTCTGTCTGTCTGTCTGTCTGTCTGTCTGTCTCTCTCTCTCTCTCTCTCTCTCTCTCTCTCTCTCTCTCTCTCTCTCTCTCTCTCTCTCTCTCTCTCTCTCTCTGCCTTGATCTCTCTTCATGACCCCGGCTGCCTCTGTCTCTCACTCTGTTTGTCTTGCTCTCTCTCCATCTCTGTCCCTCTCTCCCGCTCTCTCTCTCTCTCTTGTGTCCTCTCTTATTCTTCTCCCTCTCTCTGTCATCCCTCTCTCTCACTCCATCTCCCCCCTCTATCTCTCTTCTCAGTCCCTATACACCCACACACTCTGCCGCTGCCTATATGTTCTCTCTCTCTCTCTCTCTCTCTCTCTCTCTCTCTCTCTCCCTCGACTCCCCCTCTCTCTCTCTCCCCCTCCCCCCTCTCTCCCTCTAACCCTCTCTCTCTCTCCCCCTCCCCCTGTGTCTCAGCCCCCACATAGCCCAGGTCGGCCCTTGCGCATGCTGATTTATCGCGGCTGTCTTCCCGCGCGGCTCTTCCCGCCAAGAGAGAGAGAGAGATGGGTAAGGCGGAGGGGAGGGAGGGAGGTGGGGGGGGGGGAGATGAGATTTACGCATGGATACGAGAGGAGATTTGCTATGGCACCAGCACCCGCACCAGCTCCGCCGCATGCGGCCGCAGCCGACTTGGCCTTCTCTCCGGCCGCTCACCATGTCACACCCAGACCCCCTTGACGATGCTCTCCCCTCGAAGGAAAAAAAAAAACTATTCCAAGCCCCAGAGTCTCTGGTTCTGTTCACACACTTTTCACCCATGCTGGGTGTCTTTGAATGAATAATTCATTCCTCCATCTGCATCCTCCTCTCTGTAGCTCATCAGCATAAAAGAGGGTAAGTGCATCATATATCAGGAAAACAAAACCAAAAGGTTTTGAGCATGAATTGTTAAATCTATTATTAGTAAATGTATGTATTTCTTAGGAGCAATATTGAGCGGCTGCTCAATTTTGTTAA
Organism: Muraenolepis orangiensis; assembly: GCA_027704905.1. NCBI lineage: Eukaryota > Metazoa > Chordata > Actinopteri > Gadiformes > Muraenolepididae > Muraenolepis > Muraenolepis orangiensis. The sequence goes on from CM051010.1 coordinate 22,690,021, forward strand.
GGAATAGTTTCAATTGAATGATAATATAATACCGCTAAATATTACCATAATACTGTCATCCGAATGTAGTACTACCCCTCCACCACAAGTGTATTCCAACATCGCTGCGTCATATTACCACTCAAAATAGGAGTCTTCCTTCGATGTTCATATGTATTAGATACATGTCTAACAAATAATGCAGTGTTTAGTGCAAGTGGAGGTGGTCTTACTTCCTACGTGTGATGTATAAACACTTGTAACATTTAACATTACACATTCTTTTCACCAAACCCCAGGCTTTCCGTCTTTCTCGCAACTCATAACTCATAACTGCATTTGGCGGGGGACTTGGTACAATCGCTAACTGTGACAGTGGAGGAGATATGGCATGAGCATCCACAAAACAGCAGTTACGGCTAATTTGCTGATTAAAATATGATTATTTTCCCACAGCCGTCGAAAGCATTGGGGGATGGTTTGCGACGCTGCGGTATGCAGACTCTAAATTAATTTCATGTGAGCATCCTTTAGCATTTAGCCTTAAGACTTTTTTTTTTGCAGATTGGGGGGAGTTGGGGGGAGAGAGAGGGAGGGAGGGGGGGGGGGGGGGGTTCTTGGTTGTTATTTTTTGAAGTGGAATAATCCGTGCGAGTGTTGTTTGCGTGGATGGTAAGTATGTGCTCTTGTTTAGTGCTGAGGTACTGTCTGGTGCTATGGAAGGTCCTGGCTGCCTGCCACTGCTTTTACGGCAGAATCTTTTGGCTCTGACCAGGTGCAACATCAGTGAAATGTTAATTGGGAATTGCGGTAATGCTTTGGGTTCCCGCCACCAGTCAGGTGAAAGAACACTTATTGTGATGATCATATCACTGCTTTTAAATATTTTTGTACAAAAAAAACAAAAACATGTACATCCAACACATTTAACAGTCACTTTGCTGCTCTTTTTTTTGTTTATTTTTACTGTATATATTATTTTGATGGTATTGTTTTGGAGATGTATACTGTGGGAGGGAATAAGGGGAGTAAGCAGTCCAATGTACCTGTTGCAATTTTTGAAATTACGATATGAATAATATATTCTAAGAATATTTATAATATTCATTATATTAATTATATTCATAATTGAACATGTTTGTGCAAATAACTATATACTGCCCATAAGTCTCTATTCATTTTGTCTATCGCTCTGCTTGTCTGTCTCTCTGTCTTCCTACCTGTCTCTGTCTTCAGGCCTTTCTCTTCATCTGCTTGTCTGTCTCGCTGTCTTCCTGTTTATCTCTCTGTTCGTCTCCATCTTCAGACCTATCTTTTTTATCTGCCTGTCTGTCTCTCTGTCTGCCTGTTTGTCTCTATCTTCAGACCTGTATGATTATCTGACTGCCTGTCTGCCCCCCACCCCCCCCCCCCCTGCCTGTCTCTCTGCCTGCCTTCCGGTCTGTCTCTGTCTCTCTCTATATATCAACCAGCCTCTATATCTAGTTGCCTGTCTGCCTGCCTATTGACCATGAAGGTCACGCTGGACCCAATCTCTGAGGGATCAAACATGAACATCCATGCATATGGAGACATTTAGGAGCCGTGGTTAAACAATGCCTCGTGCCTGTGTTCGGCGTGTGGGCGTGTGTGCGTGTGTGTGTGCGGGCGTGTGTGTGTGGCCCTCCTGGCGATAACCCATTGTGTTCCGTCGCTCCACAACCAACCCCAATCTGGGCTCCTCGCGTGGCTGTCGTTCCTTTCAGCGTTTAATCAACACGGACCCGCGGTGTCTCCCTATCTGGTGGCCCTATCCGCCTTCTTCTTCTCTATTAATTACATTTGGACGCTTGTTAGACTAACAACTGACACATGGGTGTGGGAGGGGGAGGGGGGGGGGGGGGGGGGGGGGTTCCTCCTCTCTCCCGGCTGGCAGGGCCGCTCAGTATTCACGGAGGACATCGTAGCGCCACTAGAGGCCCCCCCCCCCCCTCGGTCCAGCCACGTTTGTCGTCCCTCGGTTTCACTTTATCAGCTCAAAGTACAAATTGGAGCTTAGCTGCGGTGATAGTAAATTGAAAGTCATTGGAGCATTTACATGACATTTAGCAATGGTTGCATAATTCAGGCATAATAAAACATGTGTCAAACTGAAAAGGTTTTGCACTCGGCACTGCCTGCGCCTCGCTTCTACACACGCACACGCATTTGGCAGGAGCGCACGCTTGGCAAGGAAATGTGCTTGCACGGGCGTGTGTGTGTGTGTGTGTGTGTGTGTGTGTGTGTGTGCGTGTGTGTGTGTAGGTGTAGGTGTGTGAATGTGCATTTGTGTGTGTGTATGTGCATTTGTGTATGTGTATTTGTGTGTGTGTGTGCATTTGTTTGCATGCATTTGTGTGTGTTTGTGTGTGTGTGTATGTGTGTGTGCTTGTGTGTATATGTGTATTTGTGTGTGTGTGTATATGTGTATTTGTGTGTGTGTGTGTGTGTGTGTGTGTGTGTGTGTGTGTGTGTGTGTGTGTGTGTGTGTGTGTGTCTGCACGCATGTGTGTGAATGCCTTTATATTTGTCTTTTGAAATGTGTGGTGTGTTGTGAGGGAGGCAGTCACTCACCAGGCTGAACGAGCCGTCACACAACGAGAGGGTTGCCGGTTATATCCTCAACTCCCCCTGTCATAATTGCAGAGGGCTCCTTGAGCAGGGCACTTAGTCCTTCGAAAGCTCTGTCTCTGTGTGTGTGTGTGTGTGTGTGTGTGTGTGTGTGTGTGTGTGTGTGTGTGTGCACTTTTGTGTCCACGAGTGTGTCTGTGTGTTTGTGTGTGTGTGTGTGCATGCCTGCGTGTGTGTGTGTACATGCGTGTGTGTGTGTGTGTGTGTGTGTGTGTATATGCGCGACTGCGTGTGTGTGCATGTGTGCACGCAGGCACGTGTGTGTGTGTACATGCGTGTGTGTGTGTGTGTGTGTGTGTGTATATGCGCGACTGCGCGTGTGTGCACGCACGCACGTGTGTGTGTGTGCGTACATGCGTGTGTTCCTGGGTTGCAGACGCGGGTCCTGCCAAGCTGATCACACAAGCACCGTACGCTACCACGTGTTTACTTTTTTTTAGGTCACAAACCTCCACTATGATGAATATTTCCCTTTTATGTTGCCAAGCGACCAGACTCTCTAAGGAGTGTGTCTGTTTGCACTATACATTGTGAACTCCTATTAATTTCGCCACAGAGCGGCACACGGAAAGAGGGGCATTATGGCACTTACGGTCGAGTATCCGTTTATTTATATTCCAGAGTGCTTCTGAAGGCCAGGCAGCCCCTGAGAAGATGAATTGGCTGGATGGGGGAGCTGGTAAAAAATGTATTTAGCTCTCTGAAAAGGCCCGCTGCATCAATAGTCTCGACCGGGCCCCGATCTTCAAACATCACTATTACTGCAGCTATCCGGCAGGACCAAGCCTGAATTCATAAAGCGCCGTGCATCAGCGTTCTGAAGCGCGGCAGATGCTCCCAGTGTTTAGAGGGTCGTTGCGGCCCGGTCGTTATGTTTGTCGCCCATTTTGGCAGAACGGGGCCACTCGTAGAACACACTGGAACCACCGACCGTGTTTATGCGGTTGTATTTAAATTAGACCCACTGTGCAGTTGTTACGGATGGATTTCAGCGTAGCAAGCTGTAGCAATGACGATTGTTTTGTTTGTTGTTTTTGTTGTTACAATCGAAAGCAAATTGGGATAAGGTGAGTAAAGATGAACATCATCCGTTCCTCGACTTCGCTTAACGCAACACACAGTGGGAGCTATTTTTGGTGCAATAAAACATTTCAGCTTAGTTTGACAGAAATAGATTTCTTTCCTTGCGGCCAGAAAGCGCACATTGTTGTGTCGTTGTCTTTTGGTCGTAATCGAGAGCTGCCGTGTCGGCAACGCAAGCGTTCCTTTTAGTCACCTCCGCCATCGGAGACGGGAGGAGGTTTCATGTTTTCGGCCCTGTTTGTTTGTTTGTTTGTCTGTGTGTCTGTTCACAAGATAACTCAAAAGGTTATATGTTAGGTATTGGACAAAACTTATGGGCCGAGGAACAGTTGATTAATTTAGTTGATTACCAGTTGGGTTAATTGGCCAGAGCCAATTAAGCACTGAAGAGTTTCAGCTGTGGTTGTTTGTCTCCTGGATCCGAATCTGGTTCCAGGAGACTTTTTGGTGTGGCATCTACTGAGTGCTCTCTAGTTATTTTCTCCCAGTTTTCTCCATGCAGCGATACTCCACATTATATCTTGCTGTAACCATATATCGCTGCTATAGTTGTCATTTATTTGGCTTATAGCTTTGTATGCTAGTTTGCTGGCAGCAAATTGGTTTGCGGGTACATTTTGATTTGGAATAACAGTCCTTATCTGCATGTGAGTATGCACTTAATTGTTTTGTGGTGTTTTTGTATGAATATAATTTCCCTTACTTTTTTGTCATTGCTGCAGACCACACAGCCTCAAACTAAATGAAGTCCGTACTCTTTAATATTCTGGACCTTCAGCCAACCCCAACCACCTGATTCCCTGGAGACCCCATGTCCTTGATACCTGGTGTTTCACTATCCTATTGAGAAGTCAAACATGCACAAGAATCTTAAATCACATCAAAAAAAAGTCCATAGCTTTACTTCTTAAATCGCTTGCCGTCTCGCTCAGGAACACACTCGGAAAGTGTGACACATGATCTCATAAAATAAAAAAAGTGCTTCGGTCAGATATGCTGGTTTTATCAAGGCAGAATGTACACACACTGTGTGTGTGTGTGTGTGTGTGTGTGTGTGTGTGTGTGTGTGTGTGTGTGTGTGTGTGTGTGTGTGTGTGTGTGTGTGTGTGTGTGTGTGTGTGTGTGTGCGTGCGTTCATCAGTGGCTACAGAGCAATACATGGAAAAAGGGATCAGAGTGTTTTGGGAATAAAACATTCAGTTGAGTCCTTCAATATAAAGGCATACAGAAGGAGTCTCGTATCAGGTTGGTAGTACCACTCCACATCAGCATCAGTGGTTCCCAACTGGGGGTACCCCCCGTGTACCGGGGGCTGTGTGAGCTGGTTCCTTGGGGGGGGGGGGGAGCCTTGGAAATCTTAAGATTATTTTAAAAACAGAGAACATTGTTATTTGTTCAACTTGTTGGACCTGATTGTTGTAGCATGAGCATGCGCTTCATTCAGTTTGAAACGCCCGAGGCCACTACCATATTAATCATGATGCTGAAATGAAAATAGTATAATATTAGTTAAAAGGAAAACATGGATGGTTTGCTGTCGACGGGGGGCTTCCTGAGCTGAGATGGGCTGTGGGTAAACATGACAAAAAAATGTTGAGTGATTTATTCTATTGATTTATTCTGTGACGGATCAATGTGAGTTGAGGACATATGCGAGTGAGAGGAACCACAGTGAATTGATTTGGTTCCTAATGGTGGTTTGAGGGGGTCGGCGCCTTTTTGAATGCTGGGATGGACATGAAGAGGAGAGTGTTTGTGTGTCATTTAGGTGTCGAGGAAACACGCTTAAGGTTACCAGTAGGTGTTCAGCAGGAGCCGCTCTTGTAGCTCTTCTGCCCATGACAAGGCTTATATGTGTGGATGATACAGTGTTATACTCTTCCGTGGAGGAAAAAAGCCTCATCATTGTACGTGGGATGATGTTTCATACTCCTTCCGCAAAGAAAAACCCCACGTAGGCCTTATAAATCCTTTGAGTCTGCGTTGGGGGACTAGCTAGAACTTCTAGCTATCACATTAGCATATTTGAAGCAGCTCCTTCATCTGTGTATGTGTCTGTGTGTGTCTCTGTGTTTGCATGCGTGCATGCGCGTGGATGCTTTATTGTGTGTGTGTGTGTGTGTATGTGTGTGTGTGTGTGTGTGTGTGTGTGTGTGTTTGTCCATTTTGCATGTGTGTGTGTGTGTGTGTGTGTGTGTGTGTGTGTGTGTGCGTGTGTGTGTGTGTGTGTGTGTGTGTGTGTGTGTGTGTGTGTGTGTGTGTGTGTGTGTGTGTGTGTGTGTGTGTGTGTGTGTGTGTGTGCATCTATGCGTAGGTGCATGTGTGTGTGTGCGTACGTACGGGTGTGTGTGTGTGTGTGTGTGTGTGTGTGTGTGTGTGTGTGTGTTTTGTATTCTCTGCAGCTGGCTGGTTGCAGTGTGCTCTTCTAACACTGAGACCCTCGGACAGAGCCCTTCAGCATTCATTACTGTGGCCATTAATCAGAGCTGCCCAGTTAGCTAGCTGTTAGCTGTGTAATCCTTCTCTAATGCAGTTTTCTGGAGAAGGCCAACAGTGTTAATTAGATTTGATTGAATATTGGTATGACGCTCCGCATGGAACATCTTAAGGTAATAAATAGGGATGGATCATGACTCCTCCGCGAACCATCCGTCACTCACATTAGGATGAGAAATTGTGTTTTATGTCAGGTGATTAATTATGCATTTGCTATTCGCTGATTGTGATCCATAATTGATGTACTTGATTTGTTGTGGTGGTTGTTTTGTCATGACGTACATGTATATAATAATAATGGGGCTGGGCTCAGTAAATCGATTGTAAATGGATGGTCGTAATATGAGACTAAATGTCCTCTTAGATTTTTGATATCGTAATCTGGCTCATAATATGTATTTTCCCTGGTTTTAAAGGCTGCTGAACTTACCAGACTGTTGTATCTGTTCTATCATTTGCAGTAAAGTTCTCAATACAATGAGAAAATTCCCATTTATGTGTGAAAGTAATAAAACAAATGTTTTATTCACACAAGAGTTTACCAAAATAATGTGTTTTTTTTAATATAGCACTATTTATTTATTGAATTCCCAGAAAAAACATGTTATATCGTAATTTATATCGCTATCGAGATATTAAATGACCTACATCGGGACAACAGATTAGCCCTACTAGTGATTGAATGTGTTGCATTGCATCAAAACTGAGTATATAGCAGTATATGAGCATATAGCGTTAGGAGTATTTGATAGACTACAATTTCCATATATTCAGCTTTCTCCGAGCATACACACACACACACACACACACACACACACACACACACACACACACACACACACACACACACACACACACACAACCACACACAACCATACACACACACACACACACACACATCCTGTCAGGCATCAACACACATAGCCACATCTATTGCCTCTTACACCTATATATATATATATATATATATATATATATATATATATATATATTCTTCAGTACGTACTGCTCGATCTAACATAGCTTAAAGATCTAAAAGCTTTTGACGCACGGCCCATTTTCCGAGACTGTGAGGAAGGAGAAGTTAGACGCATGCTGTTCACAGGAGTCGGCTGAACTCGGGGCTGGAAGGTGCGCTGATACTTCAAAGCTTATGTAACACTATGGGTAGGCTGCACATGAATGAGGTTCAATTAAGAATACCGGCCCCATGAATAATGTTCCAATTGTGTTTCGAGTGTACAGTGACTTACTATGTTGCATGTTGAGTATGCACTTGCGTCACCGACTTTAAGATTTTTTGCGTGAAACATTGTGTGAAACATTTTATATTACTTTGTTGTAGTACATTGTTCATTTATGCTGTGCCACATGTGTGACCTATGTGGTCTTGGTCCGGATATGAATACAACACAGAAAGTTTTGACCAATGATATAGTTTGGCATATTTTAATTCTTCATCGTGGTCACACTGAATTAAGTGTACACACACACATGCGCACGCACGCACACACACACACACACACACACACACACACACACCACACACACACACACACACACACACACACACACACACACACACACACACACCACACACACACACACACACACACACACACACACCGTTATCCGCCACAGAACCATGGGGTTTAACAAGAGGTTTGCACATTAACTGGAGATCAGCATGAGGGCATGAGGCAAATATATTCTTAAGAATAGGATTAACATATATAACTAAAATATACAATATTCATATCGAGGGATTCAACTACATTTAATTGAAAAACAAGCAGGACCTGAGCCCATCCGTTAGAGATATAATTATCAACCACCAATGCTTTCTTGTAGGGTCCAAGCTTGAAAAACGGCTGGCCTAACATGAGGGGCGATATATTCATCTTTCAGTAGTGGAGAAGCGACGACCTCGACCGGAGAGAGGCCTTGTATCCAGCTCACACGGGATAAATGTTGCAACCAAAATGCCATGTGACAACGAGTTGAAACAGATGGAGCTGACCTTAAGAACAAGGGGACTGGTGATATTTCATAATTCTCCATGTGACGCGTTTAAACTGTACTTGGCTGAGAGAGGGGGGGGGGGGGGGGGGGGGGGCTGTACCGATGGAGTTGACCCGACTTTACAGCTTTAAGCTTTAAGTAAAGCACAGACTAGATGTGGTGCCAGCGCCCTACCCACCCCTTAATAGTGATGTATTGATAGTGGCACATTAGTATTATAACACAGTTCAGAGAGATCAGTCAGAGGCTGTTAGAATGAAGAATTAATAGGAAATCCTTATTGAGCACTAAGCACGAACAGGCCCTGCCCACATGAATAGAGGACTGTCCCTTTGATCCGGATATACACAGATTGACTTGCTAAGTTAAACGGTAAGACGTTTACTGTCGTGTGCTACGGTCACACTTTTGATGAGGGGGGTGTTTTGAAACATTATAGGTTAACAAAGTTGAAATAATCAGATCAGATTCCAAGATTGGCCAATTGAAACAGGTACATTGGAATGCTTACTCTCCATTACTCATAAAATAATATATACAATAAAAATAAACAAAAAAAGAAAAGCAAAGTGACTGATAAATGATATTTATATTATTATATTTATATCCCGAATGCCTTTATTGTCATTTTACAACTACAACAAAATTGTCTAGCAATCTTCATGGTCACTGTTTACAAACAGCAATTGAAACATCTAAATGATTTAAGAAAGGAAGAAAATCACCCAAACAAAATAACCAGGTAAAAAAAAAAAATGCGATATACAATTGCATATACATGTTGCCTATGTACAAATAAGCCTTAGGTATAGCTTTATAAAGTCATCCAATCAAATGATTTCGATCCATTGAGATCCACTTGAGGTCACATGAGGTCAGATTGTCTGTTCAATTCCCATGGATGAGCCTTAATGACCACAAACAAATATTCAGTCAAATGAGAGACTCCTGCCTTCAATCTTCCATCACAAACAATCACATTAAATGTCTCCTCTACCCAAGGGTAATCAGATCCATCTATCAGATTACATCAACATGCCTGAGCAGAACAAAAACATGAAATTTGAGGAATACGGATAGACGTTTTGTTGTTGATATGGTTCATCTGTTGGCTTCGTCCTGTCTTCTGGGTTTGATGCTGGTACCGTTTTCCTTTCCTGATGTCAATTTCAATTAAAAAGCAAAACCCTATGAAGATCCCTCCCCCAGAGGTAACAAAAGAGGTGTAATAATATGTAGCTCAAGCAATTTGCCGTCGACTAACATTATAATAAAATAGAGAATAGACAATATAAATACAAAGTCAAATCTGCCTCCATCGCTCTTTTTTTTAATTAAGATAGATATATAATGCTTGAGTAAAAGAGCAATTTCAAATGGCGGCCCATGAAGATGATTGAGTTTATCCTCAGCCTAAGTTAATTTGAGTTCTCTTCCAAAAATAAGCTATTTGTCAACAGCGCTGCGCTTGCACTCGGGTGAAGCACACAGACGTGCCTACATACTGCCACAACGGACCCTGAAATACATTGACCTGGTGGCACATGACGCGACGGGCGTTGACAGATGATGTCAATGACGAAGCAGTCGCCCTGTCCACCAAAGTACACACCACGGTACTCCTTCCAAGCCTCTCCGCTCTTACAGAACTTATATTGGCTCCCTCTTCACCGCCCGGCACCCAGGGCAACGGAAATGTTTTTTCCTATATTAACATTTTGGAGGATTGTGAACACACATTTGGCAGGAACACTGTGGTATTGGACGGAGGCTTTGGCTGGCTCTGGTTTAGAAAAACAAACAAAAGCACAAACCTGCCCGTGTTCTCGCTCACCGAGCCGCCCGTATCCACTACACTGGGGAATTGTCATGTCATTGTACGCGCTTACATGGGATTATTGATTTAAGACACTCTGCTGCGAGGACATGTTAACATTGTCGGGGAGAAAAGGTTTTATTTGACGTCTTTTGGCCTGGTACATTGAGTAAGTATATGACTGTGAAAATGGACCCTGTGAAGAAAAAAAAGTTGATTTGTACTTTGTGTTGTCACCCGCTTTCATTTTGTCACCTGGTTTTCATTTTCCCAGCACTCTTCTTTCCCAGCCGGTCGCCCTGAGCCTTTGGCCAGGTTGGAATTGAAAGCCCCCCCCCCCCCCCCCACCCCACACACACACACACACACACACACACACACACACACACACACACACACCTTGGTTAATAGGTTCACACTGTGAGCTTTTATAAATGCACACCATTATGGCTGGCAAATGTAAAATATCCCAGGAGTAATGGATCCCCAGACAGGCGCCCTAACACCAGTACTGTCACCGCACAACCACCTAACACCAGTACTGTCACCGCACAGCCGCCCTTCCTGGATCCTCTCCCCCGTGTATATTACCGCCGGGCGGGGGGGAGAAATACTAAAAGTGCACCGCTAATACATGTAGCATATATGCCTCTGACACAATTTGATTGCATCTTTTCACTCTCTGAGATTGGGAGACACACATTCTTGCGGGGGGGGGGGAGGGGGGCGGGGGGGCGGGGGGGTTGCCTCCTGGGTCTATTTAGGGTAGTCAACGTGTCAGGCCACCGAATGTGCCTTCTGTCAAAATATTACGAGTCAACCGCCGGGCAACGAACAGAACAGTTAAACAAATGAGTCGTATCCTGGCAGGTTGCGGTCAACAAAAGCCAACGCAAACACCATCTCCTGTCCCGTCTGTTGCGGTTGCCCCTCCCCCCCCCCCTCTGCCCCCTGGCCCCTCCCCCCTTTCCCGCCATTGATCAGCGGCTCATGGGTGTTTGCATTAGATTGCCAGGAGCCATTACGCGGCGCGAGAGAGACAGTGAATGTCGTGTTACAGCCGAGGCCAAACCCGCTCACGCATCCTCCATGACACGGTTTCACGGATAACGGTATAGAGGGCGGTCAGACAGAAGGCTATCTACCGTCTGTCTTTGGACAGATGGTGTTTTACTTGGATGGTGGTCTTCTTGGATAATAATGGCAAGTTGATGTATGTGTCTATTGTCGTTGTTTTAATGTTAGCGCAACACCCCTTTGTCGTAGTTTCGCAGCAAATCTCAGCAGATATTTGAGCTGTCTCCATAATTGATGTAGCTCTTCCCGAAGACGGGTTGTTACCCGGTGCTCTGCCAGACTTGTGTTTGACAAGAAGAGAAAAAGGCATCTTTATTGAACCATTCGAGGGTAAAAACCTTGCCATTAAAACAGTCTTTGCTCAAAATGTGCTGGTTTGGTTAATCGAAGCACTGCACACAAAGTGTACAATGGACAAAAGGACAGGACAGCGCCATCCAAAGAACACAGCATCACTCACATTTTAGGCCATAAATAAACTGAAACTCTGCAGTCTTTCCACGTTTGTGTCGGGGAAAAAAGGAAAATTAGTTCAAGATGATTGTGTGTTGAATGAGGCTGACTGGATGTTCTATATAACACTGCCTACATTGTCTATAAAAACCAAAGGTAAAGCACTAAAGCATTATGGTCATCAGTTCTGATGAGAAAAACACCTTAATGGCTGCAGGAACTGGTTGGCATGAGTGAGCGGGAACAATGGAAGTGTGCGGCACTAAAGGTAAACCTTTCGTGCTGAAAGAAATACACTAGACACACATTTTAGCTTATGTTTGTAGTTTTATTGAGGATTGTGTGAAAAATAAAAACATATTGTTCAACTGGAATTACATTATCGTGGTCATTAAAAGTACTGTACTATACTACCGCTACTACGACTCAACACACATTGTAGCTTTTGTTTGTTTTATTGAGGATTTGGTGAAAAATAAAACATGGAAACTGGATTTATATTAGGACTTAAATGACATTATGAAGAAATGATACTACTACTGCTACTACTCCTACTACTACTACTACTTATACTTATACTTATACTTATACTTATACTTATACTACTTCTGCTACTAATGGGCGTAGCTAGTTCTGGTCCAATCAATCAACGTACAGTCAAGAGTACTGACAGCTGTATTTCACCCACCACCACCCCAGCCTCCGCCGGCTACCACCAGATACATCTATCACACAAGCGATTCCTGATGGAACTAACATTACTGCTACTACTACTACTGCTACTGCTACTACTGCTACTACTATTACTACTACTACTACTACTACTACTATTACTATTACTATTACTACTACTATACTACTACTACTACTACTACTACTACTACTACTACTACTACTACTACTACTACTACTACTACTACTACTACTACTTATAGTACTACTACCACTACTACTACTACTACTACTACTACTACTACTACTACTACCACTACTACTACTACTACTACTACTACCACTACTACTACTACTATTACTACTACCACTACTACTCAAATGGATTGTCATTGCACAGCACAGGTACAGTACAGCGAAAATAATTTGGCATCTAACCAGAGTGCAAATGTTGCAGTAAAGTGCATGGTAATATACAATGTACAGAGGTTATAATAAGATGTAAAAACAGTCTACTAAATAAAAACTACTACTAAATAACTTATGGAGTACATGTAAAGGTGTGCTACCATACGTAGATGTGTGAGAGTCCGCTGAGAAATTTCAGTTAGAATTAACACGATCATTAACATGAAACCATGTTAGTTCTCTACAAAGCGATAACACCCCTTGGAGAACCTTTCTGAGATGTAAATGGTGTCTATCGAAAGCTGTCATTACGAGTTGAAGTGGAGCCCTTTAGCCTCAGCGCTACGCACGGAGGCCGGGTAGTTTAGCGAAGGGCATAGGAGCTCTTTTGTTAGCCCTGATGTTATCCCCCAGTAGCTTTTATTAATTGCGGCTTTGCTGGTGGTGATTTGTGGTCCGGCATGCTAATGGCGTAAACAAGTTGAAGCATATGCCCAGGTGCTGTTGAACTACAAGCAAGGGGAATTGAGTACTTGAGGCATAAGGAATGGCATTTGCGTTGTAATAACTTTCTGATCTGTTGTAGAGCCATACGGTAATGTGATTTGCAGGGGAATATATTTTTTTACTCAGGATTTGACTGTGCAGGCGAATCGTAGAGGCATGGACCTCATTATTCTCAGAGGGTTCTTTTTTCCCCAATCATCCTTTCAACTCCAAATTCCATGAAAACAACATTTTTTGCTATTTAAATTTGCTAGGATTTTGCCAAGGACAGACATGTTACTTGTATCATTGCCATGAACAATGATGACATAATTCTGTTTTATTATTCCACCTCCTTAGAGTTGTCTAGAAGAACACAATGCCCCTTCTCACTTTACATTTCCTAGAAAGAGAGGTAAAGTGTCCTTCTTTTACTCATACTAAACCGAAAGATAACTAGGGTGATGAAACTTGACTATATTTCATAATTACATACAGTATAATATGTGGGTTCTTGGTGCATTGGATTAGATTAGATTAGATTAGATTAGATTCGATTAGATTCTAATGTATTGTCATTTCACAGCACAAATACAGTACAGCCAAAATTGTTTGGCATCTAACCAGAGTGCAAATGTTGCAGTGAAGTGCATGGTCATATATAATGTACAGTGGTTAAATACATCTAAAAACGGTCTACTAGGTATACAAACAGGTATAAAATAACTCATGAGTATGTATGAGATATGTGCAGAATTATAGGCATATACATATATATATATATATATATATACAGGTAAGTATACAAGTATTCAACAGGTAGTGAGCAGGAAGCATCATTGAGAGATACAAAAATCCCGGCTTCTGATTGGCTGATTTAAATCCCGGGTTTTGATTGGCTGTAAAAATCCCCGGCTTCTGATTGGCTGGAAAAAATAAAATAAATAATAAATAATAATAATTAAAAATGATAATAATATTAATAAAAACAACTTATGTGGTTGTTTTCTCTAATCTCGCAGTTTTCTCTAAATACACATTGTTTTCTCAAATCTCTGATTTTTATCTCTAAGTTCGCGTTGTTTCACAGCGCAGTGCACATATACATTTTGGTGGAGAAATGACATCCAGGAGGATGCTGCATGTCACCAACTGCTGTTTCATTATTTTTAATGTTTTTATCAAGCGGGCACAGGGTTGTACAAACACCCGCCAAAGCAGAGAGAGAGAGACACATCGGATGAAACAGCTGGGAATATTAAGAGAGAGGAGCATGACGGAGATTACCACGTCACGTTTCAATAGCTCACATCCTTCACCAGCAGAAGGGAAATATTTTACGGATGCCATGAATGTGAAGGTAGGTGAAATTCCCACCTCACCCTGAGTCATTCCAATTCCCACACTGGTGACCCCGACGTTTCTCTGCTGGACGTATTCAGGGAAGTGTAATTATGTGTGGGAGAGTCACCATGCATAGCGCTGGAAGTTTGTACCATGTGCTTGCATCTGCGAGTTCTGCATGGGGGGATCACATAGATCACATAACAAATTCAGTGATATGTGGTGATCTTAATAATGTGACCGCGACCGTCGCCCGTCGTCCGTCGTCTGACATGGAAAATAAAATGTAGCCAGCACAGACGAGGCGCAGGGCAACTTTACATGTATAGTCAGGTGCTACAGGAAGATACAGCGGCTTCACCTGTGCTAAACACGCAGAGACCCGCTGCAGATGTATAATCCAGCCATAGAAACTACAACTCCCAGAGCTCCCCAATGTCGCCGAAAGCTAGAAATCCGTTTAACTATGTGGAATATATACGTAAAGTGTTCACTCTTCATGTGAAAAATCCTGTCGTCAAGGTTCTCTGTAGGTTTGACTATAAACTGACTGCAGTCAGAACACACTACTATGACGCATTAGACGGCTAAACAGGCATAACCTAAATGACTGACACCTTTATTGTGGATTCCCCATCAGTAATTGTCTTTTGGCTGAATTATCGATACATTCATTTCGCACAAGCAATCAAACCATGTCTGCATGGCTACAAAAATGTAGTAATGGTAATTGTGTTGATGTTGGTGAGGCACTTAGGAAAACAAAAGAAAAGAAAATCATTGGTGCTTAGCAACAATTATGGCAGGACACAGGCATTGTATATTGCAGGAGGTTTGTGTGTCACTTCACGTCGTCGAACTATTTCTGTTTTAGGAATGTAAACAGCTCCTGAGTTTCACACGTTGCCCAGTGGTGTTTCACCCCAAAGGGACATTGCCATGTCATCACCACCAGAGACCTGTCAGCGTGGGGGAAATGGCCCACTCCTGTGTGGCGTGGGATACAATGAATTTAAAACTGAGACAGAGAGTGGCTCTGACAGAGTGTCCCCCCCCCCCCCACACACACACACACACACACACACCCCATCTTGACACCTGTCATTCAAGGTGGAGACCATGCCGCTTATATCCCAGTTTGTATTTGGTGGGTAATCCTGACAGTAAGAGCTTAAGTACAGGATTGAAATACTCTTGCTAAAATAAGCCAGTCAGGCTTAGTTTGACTTAGTTGGAAGGCAACATTTGGAGTTTTTTAGTACGTAGAATAGTGTGTGTTACATGTGAGATAATGTGCGGCCTTCTGTGCTTACTGTGGAACTACTACTTACTTTGAAATATACATACATACATGCACATGCACACAGACCGGCACGCAGATACACACGCATGCACGCATGCACGCATGCACCCACACTCACCCACACACACACGCATGGATGCATGCATGTGTGTGTGTGTGTGTCTGCGTGGCGCTTCAAAGTTGTGGCAGAACAGTTACAGGCACAAGCCACGCGTGGTCGTTGCGTTGCCCATTAAGTATTCCTGCTCATTGATTTTTCTCTGTGTGAGCCGAAGCCCTGTAGAAAGGTGAAAGTGGCATATATCAATAATTACTGATTAGGCCAAATGTGGTCTGGAGCTCTAAGCTCTCGGGAGGCTGTCAGTTGCCTTCCTCCTCTCAGTCCACCGATCGCTGCCTGTCGGCCAGCACACTGCACAGAAGGTCAGATGGTTGATTTGTGCCAAAACTCTGAGGATTTTGCCCTCCTCCTACTCCTCTTCTTCCCACCTCCCCCCCTCCCTCTTAGATATGCAGATCCTAGACCTCCTAATGGGTGCATGCTACACCCCGGCACCATCTGTTCCACTCGCAGCCGGCGCGTGAAGAAGGAGACAACAAGCGATACACATATGCAGTGTGTCGTGTCAATTTCCTTAGAAGATATCGAGTCCATAGGACGGACTTCTAAACGTAAAGTAGCAGCAGTAGCTGCAAGTTCTAGTTGTAAAATTGTACTTCAAGTACGTATGCATACAGCAGTCTCCTCTCTGGTGGAGTGAGCCCCGGCCATAGAGTTACACAGTCCTTTTAACATACTTTTTTCCCGTCTTTGAGTAACGATGTGCCATTACTCATAGAAGGTTCAAATCAGTGGAGCAATAAAGCGATTGTTGACCAGGGGAAAGTGGGGGAAAAAACTGTTCAGTAGCCCTGCTTATCTTTACGATCTGCAGCGGTGAGCTATGCTCCCCCTTCTCAGTCCACTCTTTACAAGGTTTGATAGTTAGTTAAGTTCCCAAGTAAAAAAAAATAGGCTATTTATATGACAGAAACTGGAAAACAGAGAAAGGGGGGAAATAAAGGTACATAGGGACACCCATTCATCAAAGCCATGTGCTAGCTGTCGTTTTGTTTATCCAGAAAAGGGCGGGAGATACGTGGAGATATGTGTTTTTATTGGTGTCTTTGAGAGCATACACACACACACACACACACACACACACACACACGCCGCTTTCTTATGCGTGATAGAGAGGAATCAAATAACACAATAGGAATCGCCTGAAATAAATACATAAAATGAATAATTCTTTGCAATGGTGAAAAATGAAATGTGACTCCCCTTTACTCCCAAGTGTACAGAGTATTGTATTTCTTTGTATAAAGCCTTGGGCAATATGGAGTCCCACTTGCGCATGTGGTCTCTGAACATCAATTGTTTAAGTCTCACCCATTTGCAAAGAGGTTTTCTTGCAGCCAGCCGCTCCTTTCTTCGCTGTCACGATGGAGATCCGGGTGCTCTGTGCCCGACAGTGTTATTGCAATCAAACGGTGGCCTGTCTGGGGACATGAGCGTCAACTCAATGACCAATAAGAAGTGACACAATCAGGAGTGCTTCTTTGGTGAGCCAATCGAAACGCTGCTTCACATTGTTTTATGTTCATTGCTCGAGCGACAACAAGATCCACAGTGGGTTGACGGCTTCACTGTGTTTAAAAACGCACACAGGCACACGCACACACGCACACGCACGCACGCACACACACACACACACACACACACACACACACACACACACACACACACACACACACACACACACACACACACACACACACACACACACACACACACACACACACACACACATACACACACACACACACACACACACACACTCAAATCTCATGCACAATTGTCTCTTGCTATCATGCTACTATGACAATGTTACAATGCTACTTGTACTTTCTTGTATATATAGAAACCACCCACGCACACAAACACACTCTCACACACACACACACACACACACACATACACATTTACACATGCATTCGGTGTGTGTGTGTGTGTGTGTGTGTGTGTGTGTGTGTGTGTGTGTGTGTGTGTGTGTGTCTCTCTCAGGTGCTTGGCTTGATTCTGTCATTTCAGTATGAACACAGAAATACAACCTTACAACCACAGCATCAGGCGTTCTTTGAGACACCCTTTGAGAATGGTCCCAAACTCAATTAAATTCCTTTAACCTCTCTTTCATGCTGCCAAGTCTTACTTTTTCTTACCCGACTGACCGAACAATGTGTGTCAATTGCAATACAATTGATCTGTAAATATATTTTTTCATCTCTGTTGTAAGCTCATTCATAGGTTGTTTTCAGATGGTGTATTGTATCAACAAACACAGAGAACGAGACTATGGTGTATCATTATGTGCATTATGTATCAAGACGTGTGTTGAGGATAAGAGTCGGGGCAGGACGATGTATGCTTTTTTCTACCGTGCTGTGAACTGAAGTTTCAAACTGAAGCGCGCGAGAGAGAGAGAGAGAGAGAGAGAGAGAGAGAGAGAGAGGAGAGAGAGAGAGAGAGAGAGAGAGAGAGAGAGAGAGAGAGAGAGGAGAGAGAGAGAGAGAGAGAGAGAGAGAGAGAGAGAGAGAGAGAGAGAGAGAGAGAGAGAGAGAGAGAGAGAGCGATAGAGAGAGAGGGAGAAAGAGAGAGAGAGAGAGAGAGAGAGAGAGAGAGAGAGAGAGAGAGAGGGGAGAGAAAGCAAAGGAATCCATCGCGTTGGGTGAAAAAGACAACAAAACGAATCGATTCTATTTTAGAAAGAGAGAGAAATACGGCAAAACCGGCACATAGCTGCACACAGTGTGACACGGCGTCTCAAGCTTTCAATGATGTTGTTTCGTGAATGATCCACCTGCAAGGCTTTGGACTCCGACTAAGGCCTTAGGGTCATCAAGGTCGCTCTACGAACGTGGCTAACTCAGAGTACAGATCAATCCGCAGGCTACCGATGTTTGATATGTTTAGCTTGTGACTGTCTGAGTATATGTTCAACTTTAGTGTTGACGTTCTGAACATTTTAGTGGCTGTGGATACCAGCGTCACTTCAGTGTTCTGATCCCTTTTGTACCCGGCACTCTAATTCCATTGGCCAGCATCCCATCTCTGCCAAATTGCGTTGCAAACAAACACGAAAATGGCCCGGTTAACAATAGTTAAATACTGATTTGTTTATTCAGTTGTTTACACAGCACAGAGCAATGTGCTTGCACTCAATCTTTTTTTTGAGAGGGTGAGGCTCCACAACAACAACAACAACTCACATTCGAATTGCGTGCCAAAGTCTCTATGGAAATAGTGTCACATGAATGATTTGACACCTTGATGTATCCTGATGAACTTATCACATCTCCATATATCGTTTGAGGACAAAGAAGTGGCAGGACCTCCAACAGAGTAAATTTTCGAATCAATTTAGTATCTCTTGCTACATATGTCCAGGTGCTACTATGAATTCAAAACACAAAGGGCCACTTTCTGAGTGCAACAAACAGTGATTTAAAGACAGACGACAAAAAGGCAGAGGCACATAACTGCTCTCCACAAAAAAGGGCCGCTGGGAGGTAATATCCAGTTGCCATGGTTATCTGGGAAAAAACAGTTTTGATGCGGACTCAAAAAGGTTATCTCTCGGGCAAAGCTGAGATGGGACAGTTGTGGGAGCACTCATTGCGATAATGTAACACACAGTGTGAGTTAGGCCGACGCCGGCTCCCTCTCCATCTGTTCCTCAGTCCTCCGCCGCTCGTCTCTGTCGTCATCCATGCATACTTCCATCCATTTGTGCATTGATTGGGCTCAGCCCTTCACCACTTCACCACATGTTGTTCCGTCCACCCGGCATGGAACACGTCAGGCTACGGGGGTTAGACAACGAGATGCCCATCAAAGAGGATCTGAGCTCCGTGGATGAAATTGTAGGTTATCTTTTTATGATTCACCATTCATACGTGTCCATTGTAAGTGTACATTTCCCTTTTCATGCCGCAAAACGTTGAAATACGTTTAAGTAATCCAGCGCCCTAGATTCTCTGCACATGATCCTCTCAAAAAAGCCATGTGAGCAGGCAAGGATAGTGGGCAGGACGCCCCGCTGTTTGCAAAGTGTACTTTAGTACTTTCCTTCCGACTTTGCCACCCGAAGGACTCGAACTGCCAGTTTGATAATAGGAAAAGGCGGCCAATTTTAAGGCAGGCATATTAATCTTCATGCGTTGTGCTTCTTCTTCGGTGCGACTCGAGCTCATTACAACCATGTTACATCAGGCGTCATGTAAAACAGTGGTGAACAAATAGAATAAGACCACCCGTTGCTTCCAGTCCACTGTGTCTCATTCGCACATTTGCCCACACACACGTGTCCAGAGCTGAAAAGGTAAGTTCACAGCAGTGATCTAGGGAAACAAATCTCTTTCTTTTGTGCGGTGCTAGACGATGCCCATACAGGCCTTTCAACTACATCTGAAAGGAGGAGAAACATCGCCATGACGATGTGTGTCGATTCATTGCCTTGCCTGTAGACTTCTCCAAAAGAGTCTGCGTAGGAGAAAGTTGTTTTTTGAAAAGATTACATTCAAAAGCTTTCGTAATATGTGGACAGGCTGGAATAGAATGACACGGGTATATGGTCATGTATTGATCTGTAGAAAACACGCTTCGAGTGGATATGTACAAATGATTTGTCACTTAATTTAATGTTTTTGGAAAAAAATGGGACCTAATTCCTTAAATTACGTTACGTTATACGTAATATTGAAATAGTGGAAGGTATGCAACATTTATAGCTTCACTAGTTGTTTTCATTGTGTGATTTCTTCTGAACCAAGTCACTTAGTCAAGATATGGCTCACGTTGGGAGAGGGCCCTTTGTGTAGACATGCGTGTTTCCTCATGGAGTGGCCTGAGCCGACTTGCCAGATTGCCTATTATAGATTAAATGATTGATTTTGTTTTAATGTCAAATTAAACAAAAGGCCCTTTTTGGATGGAATACAGCTGAGGATAGGATGATTTAGAGTTGTGGGAATAACACTTCTAACACTGTTTAATAATTAGACTTTCTTACATTTTAGATGTAGTCTTAATTCAAACAAAGAAAAGAGCATCAACAAAGAACAACATTCAATTGCTTATTTATTGCATAATTGCATTACATAAACCTATGAATATCAGATTGGCGTATACAGTATATGACAGTGGGCTATGAGTATGAAGTAATTAACTCTCTAAACAAATACATCATAATTATAATTGCTGCTTGTCATAGACGTGGGATGAGAATGACATCTTGACAGAAAGACAAGACAATATGAAAACATGTAGAAGAGTTTGAACATTAAAAGCAAGTTTAAAGAGACGTGTTTTGAGTCTTGAAGGAGGAGAGCGAGGTGGAGTCTCGGATGGGTTTGGGGAGAGAGTTCCAGAGGGAGGGGGCAGCGATGTAGCAAAGGCGCTGTCACCCCAGGCTCTGTGTTTGGTCACGGTGGGGGGTCATGGTGTGTGTTTGGTCACGGTGGAGGTTGCCAGGAGGTTTGCATCAGCAGATCGAAAGGGTTCGGTGGGTGGGTGTGTGGCGGTGTAAGACATCAGTGAGGTAGGAAGGTGTCATGGTTATGTGCTGTTTTTCAGTGGAGGGCTTTGAGGTCTGGGGGGCTCTGATGTGGTTTCTGGTGCGGGAGTGAGACCAGCAGCTGAATTCTGTATGTGTTGTTATTTGTTGATGACTTTGGCGGATATGCCGCATAGGATGCTGTTGCAAGAGTGGATTCTGGAGGTTTTGAGTGTTTTGGTGGCAGAGAAGGAAAGGGATGACCAGAGGCGGCCAATGTTTCTGAGGTGGAAGAAGGGTTTGGGTTTGGGTTATTTTAGTACAACCTTTACACACCAAATGTAGCCATACATGCTTTCCAAAGATTTACATTTCCTGCACCTCCTGTGTACCAAATGCAAATGTCCCCTGTTCTGTCACAAAACATAACCACAAAGTAATAACGTTTCAACAAAATTTGAAACACCGTTTTTCAGACACTGACATCTGTGCATGTGTCCCATCTATGTTGGTTTCCATCTAAAGCTGGGGGAAGCAGAGAGCCCGAGCACATACACACACATTATGTCCCAGCTGTCCATTGGGGAGAAAGGCAGCGTGATGGGTGACAGCGTATATGGGCCACCAGAACTGGAACTGCAATACCCACTTTGCTACACCGCTTCCCACAGTTGTAGTGTGTTTTGTAGAATAAGGAAAACATAGGCCTTTAATGGAATGTAGGTGTCAATATTTCAAAGAAGCTATGGGCTATTCAATATGACATTGCATGTGGAATAGAATGAGTAGGAGAAGGGGCGTGCATAGCGACGGCATACCTAGCTCAAAGAGATGGGATGAAGACGTTATGGTGCCTTCTAACACACCGCTGGTTGGCGTGTCTTCACAATGTTATGATCCAACTCTGAAGTAGACGGAAACATTTGAAGTGCACTCGCAAATTTGTTTAAGCCCAACCTCATCCTTGCTACAATGAACGTCCAAACTGGGATGTAAGTAGGAGCGGGGTGGGGGACTGTAATGAGGCTTAAGCAGCTACTGGAGGGGGGTTGGAATGATCCTGAACCAGTTGGCTCAGAGGACACTGATACCTGACACGTGTATCAGTCCGTATCACCACAGCTTCCTTGTAAAGTAATCCAACCCTGACAGTCATAGTCTCCTCCACTACCGCCAACGTGAGTGGGGACAACAAGAAAAAGGCCTTCTACGAAAACTCAAGAGAGGGACAGTGGAGATGGTTCTCGAACACAACTTCCTCATGATGAGGGTGCTCCCCGAACTGCTACTCCTAGCTGGCCTTCACAACACGCAGCTTGAAAAGAGGAAAAGCGAGATTGGGAGATGGTTCTCACCCCACAACACCAAGCATTCGATTGGGCCATCACCGGAAGTGAGGAGGAGCTTGGGTTCACCCAGGGGGGAGTTTTCGTGTGCCAGATGTCACAGTTACTGATCTCGACTATGCTGACAACATCACACTCATCTCAAACACCACAGCGCTAGCTTGCGAACTCCTGCTGGCAGTCAAAATGGAATGCCCAAGAGTGGGACTTCAGCTCAACTCAAATAAAACCAAAGTCTTGGCCTTCAATACTGATGATACATGTTGTGTGCAGCAGCACTGGAGACTCCCTCAATGTGGGGGAAGACTTAAGGTACCTCAGTGCCTGGATCGTATCCTCCCTTTAGGACCTCGAGACAAGAAAGGCAATCGTCCCGGAAGGTGCTGCACGACATGAGGAAAATGTGGATGTCCAGGAGAAATCACTGGACAGGTTTCTTTGTACACCAGGATGCTCCATCCGGGCCCAGGGAGCCTCGTGGACAGATCATGTGAACAATGTTGACCTCTACAAAGATACGTCAAAGGAGACTCAGGCTCGCCGGCCATAGCGTGCGCCACCCACCCTGACCTTAGCGCTTCAAAATGTGTCCTCCGGGAATCCACGCATGGCGAAGCCACACGTGTTGCTCGGGAAGATAAAATGCGTGGATGTGCTGGAGAAGGACACTATGCCAGCGCTGATGATCTGCAGTATGGCACGCTGGATGTGTGGAGAGGTGTCATCTCATGAACTCCGAGATGCCACAGTGGCCTTGACATGATGATGAAAGTGCTGTGCTGTGTTGTCACAGTTTTATGAAAGCCTTCACCACCAAAATTAATGCATCGGGCTGAGCTAGTGATTGAACTCAAGGTTCTCGAGTGTCTCTCCACAGTATCCGTTTATATATCTGTTTTTCTTATCATGAAAAAAAAACAGCAATATAAGACCGCTTTCTGCCAGTTGGTCGGAGTTAAGCTGCCGTGGCTATTCTGCTTCAAGTGCATTTTATAGCAGCAGCAGCAGCGCTGGTGGAAACTTTTTTTTTTTACGAGACTAGAACCCCCTTCTACATGTTGACCAAAAAAGAAAAACTGGACTCGGGAAGGATTATGGCAAAGGGCAAGGCTTTTAAAATGCTGGCAGAAGGTTTGTGGGAAGTCCTATAACTGGTGTCTTGAGGCATTTGTACAATACACTCCAAGTAGGGGTTGCCTGAGCCTTCCTATAGCCAGAAGCAGAGATCTGCCTTCTGCACGTGATTCTGCTGCGTCATTGAATATCACTGTGGCTTAATGAAGTCGTCTGTCACCATTGGTTTTTTCCCTCCTGCTCCCCTTCACGTTCATGTTCAAACAGTAGCTGTCTCTTTGTCGGCAGTGGATCTGAGGTCACCACTAAACGGGTTAAAGGGATTATTTTTGCGTTACTCAAGACTCAAGTGTCACACAATTTCTGTGGCTCTCCTCAAATCGATATCCATAAAGTATGTTAAATAATTCAGCATCTCTATATCGTCTCCCTCTCTCTCTCTCTCTCGCTCTCTCTCTCTCTCTCTCTCTCTCTCTCTCTCTCTCTCTCTCTCTCTCTCTCGCTCTCTCTCTCTCTCTCTCTCTCTCTCTCTCTCTCTCTCTCTCGCTCGCTCGCTCGCTCTCTCTCTCTCTCCGTCTGTGTGTGTGTGTGTGCGTGTGTGCATGTGTGTGTGTGTTTGTGTGTGTGTGTGTGTGTGTGTGTGTGTGTATGTGTGTTTGTATGAGACAGAGAGAGAGAGTGAGAGAGAGAGATACAGACAGAGAGAGAGAAAGACTGTGTGTGTGTGTGTGTGTGTGTGTGTGTGTGTGTGTGTGTGTGTGTGTGTGTGTGTGTGCGTGTGCGTGTGCGTGTGCGTGTGCGTGTGCGTGTGTGTGTGTGTGTGTGTATGAGGTAAGTAGGGGGGGATCCGGGGGATCCTCCACCAAGAGAAGACAATAGTTGCCTACAAGTTTACTAGCTTTCACAGTTTTTGCGATTGATCAAGAGACACGTTTGCAGTAGTTGATGAACCATTATTTAAAATTTCTGCCACAGGCCTGCAAGTTGGTCTTTTAAAAAAGCCCTGATAGTTGTTGTGTCTCTCTGTACTCACAACCTACTGTATGTAGCTATATATAAGTATATATATATAAGTGAGGCTGCTTAAACCAGCCACCTACCACACACACTCCACAGTGTGGTATCATGGGAATCTGAAAAAGGCGAGGGTTGCCATAAAGATGATCCAAACCAAGACCAAAAATATTCAATACAATGCCTGTTCCCAGCGTGACCCGCAAGCTTGTTCGATTTGAGAGAGAGAGAGAGAGAGAGAGAGAGAGAGAGAGAGAGAGAGAGAGAGAGAGAGAGAGAGAGAGAGAGAGAGAGAGAGAGAGAGAGAGAGAGAGAGAGAGAGAGAGAGAGAGAGAGAGGCAGAGGCAGAGATAAAGGGAGCTAGAGTGGCAGAGAGGGAGAGAGAGAGAGGGATAAGAGAGAGACAGGAAGACAGTCTGTCACATGCAATGCAGATGCCATTGCGTCTGCTTCCAGGTCATCCTGTGAATATGTACGCCCAATGGTGTCGCTGAGACTCGGGGGAGCCTCGGAACACACCAAAGCCGCGTTTTTGACGCAAAGTGGTGTCTTCTTGCACTTGCCACTGTTTGTTGGTGACCGAGACCAGAGAGAATGGCAGCACAACAGGGACAAAGCAGTCTTGGAGGGGGTGCTGGCGCTGTCTCTGTGATACAGGATTAGAGGTTTCAGACGAAGCTCAGCGCTCCACCGCGGCCAGTAGAGAGGCTCTGCACGGCTAGAGCCGTCAAGCCCGTGGCAGGGACACAGCCAAGGGTGAATTTGAAACGTAACGTCCACAAATGGCATTATTCTGCGTGTCTGGCTGAAGACGTGGCTTACTATTTGTCGTTTTGAGATCCCCCCCCCCGCCCCCATATGAAGTAGGTTTAGTATTCAGTCCCACACGTGAGCCTGCCGTGCACAGTGCCAGTCTCATGTTGAAGTGTATTACAGCACACCTTTATTTACATGTTTCACAGGTATACATGAACACAATGAGAAACACAGCGGTGTCCACTTTTTGAAATGGATTAAAGGGATGTGGGGAGGAGGGGGGGGGGGGGGGGCACTCATGGTCGGTTTAACACGTTTTAGCTCATGTGTAAAATATTGCCCCTCTGGGAATATAAGGCTTAAGTGTTTCTACTTTAGATAGCAGTCATCCATCAGCTTTTTAATGCAATCCACTGTGTTTTTCTGAATTGTTCTGTTAAATCATTTTATGCTCAATGAATAAGGACGTGCAAACAGTCTCACTAAAAGTCACACGTTATACATTGAAGATATAGAATTTCAAGCAATGGCACAATATTATTGCATATCACATGCATGCTTAAGTGGCACTTCTGGCTAAGACAGAGACCAATTACTAAGGTCCATCCTTTTGGAAGTGTGTTTCAGTGTCAAATGTTTCAACAAATATAAAATATGAATGTAAAACATATTACTTAAAAAATGAAGCATATAAAGAACAAAAGGTCTGTGCAATAGTTACCTTTGAGGTTTAGTTACTTTTTATATCATATATTTTATTATTTATATTAGTAAGTAAACCAATGTTTACATGCCAATACACAGTATTGATTAATGCCGTTGATTCTAAGAGTAACAAGGCGATTAGATCATGATCGTCTATCTCCATATTCAGCCACACAAGTCTTTAGTCTCAAGAAACTGCTTCTGGGCCTCAGCCAGCGTCTTTCAATCAAGACAGACATCTTGTCTCCTTTGCCAATTATGTTGTGAAATTTAAGCTATTTAGGCTCAGAGAATGTTATTAGCAGAAAGCGCACTTTAAATGATGAATATTTGCCAACAATGCAGAGGCTGACTAGAACAAAAAGAAGAAGAATTTGCCAGCCAAAAGTGTGAGGATGTAAGCTCAAAGGATGCAGACTTGGACAGAAAAGCCCCTTTGGTTGATATACACTTTGGGTAACGGTATATAGTAAACTGTAAAAGAAAGAAGAGATTAATCTGGTTTATCACTTTGAATCACAACCTTAATCAATACAACATTGAACAATAAATGCAAACAACAACCCCCCTACCAAACAAAAGGGTTTCATTGACATGTTTCTGAGACGTGTACGTGTGGAATTGCTTCCATACAGCAACAACAACACAACCCGACATAACTCGACTCTCAACGGCCCTGTCCAACTGGAAGTCATCAGATGGCATTTTGTGAACCTCTTCCCTGAGGTGTCTGCGTGAAACCAGAGGTTGGGGCAGGACATGGCTTTTAAATAAGTGGGACAGTGTTTTGTTAGCGGTGCTGAGGGTAGAGCTTCCAAGCTACAGCCGCGCTGAGCTACGGCTGGAGTGCTAAGCAACCGACAATCAGCTGTCAATCACTGTGCTGTGAGTTACAGTTGACAATAGAGCGATGTCATTTGACAAAATACATGTCAGTTTAACATCGGTGCAGGCATGTATCATAACCACATAATACATCCTCATACCGGAAGTGAGCACAAATACATTTTTTGCGGCAAATATATGAAAAACACCTACATTTAATTGTCTCATTTATTTTTGTATCTGTATCGTAGTGTTGTTTTGTAAATCTCTATAGATATAACCCAATTTGGACCGAGAAGAGAGATGATTCTTTCATTTGTTGGGAACTTGAACTAACCTCGCCTATACAACAAGGAGTAACACCAACCCCATTTCTCATGCTTTACCAGAATGACGACACACATTGCACACACATTGGGTCTGAAACACAGTGACGGGGGGGGGGGGGGGCAGGGGGAAGGCATGGGGAGGACATGGTCAAGCCTCTCGCAATCGGGTCCACCGTCCTGATCCACGTGAGGGGCAGTAACTCACGCGTTGCCAATAATCGGGCCGATCCTCCACTTAGTGGGTCCTGCGTCAACAGAGCGGATACTCATGCTGCTGCCGGGACATTTCCCTTAGCTAAGAGGTGCTTTTCATGCGCGTGCCGCTCCGACGGTATACGCCTCCCCGGGGACCGTGGCTTGCTCTTTCGGGAAACCAGGACACACGTTGTTTACAGCCTGAGCTCTGGAAACCTTTAACCTTCGTTCCCCGTGCAAAGTCATCTGCATACAGACTGCCACGCCGTGCACGTGTGACTGCTGAGAATAGCAGCACCCACACAACGCACCGCATGTATACCACAGTGTATGTGTGAATATATATATATATATATATATATAGATACTGTATATATATTTATATATATACTGTATATATATATATTCTCACAAACTCACAAACTCTCTCTCTTTCTCTCTCTCTCTATATATAGATACTGTATATAATATATATATATATATATATAGAGAGAGAGAGAAAGAGAGAGAGTTTGTGAGTTTGTGTGTGTGTGTTCAAACATTACATTGCATTACATTACAGTCATTTAGCAGACGCTTTTATCCAAAGAGACTTACAGTAGTGTGTGTGTGTGTGTGTGTGTGTGTGTGTGTGTGTGTGTGTGTGTGGTGTGTGTGTGTGTGTGTGTGTGTGTGTGTGTGTGTGTGTGTGTGTGTGTGTGTGTGTGTGTGTGTGTGTGTGTGTGTGTGTGTGTATGCTCGCAAGCATGTGTGTGTGTGTGTGTGTGTGTGTGTGTGTGTGTGTGTGTGTGTGTGTGTGTGTGCGTGTGTGAACTCATATACAATGTATGTCAACCTTTCTCATTGCTCATGTGAGTACAAGTTAAATCCATGCAGTACATGTGTAATTGCACCTCCTTCCTATCAAGTTGAAGTATTACTTGCTACTTTGATGTAGCATTTACCTTCAGGGGTGCAAACTTGTCACCTTTCGGCAAAATTTGCAGATTTAATTTCAAAATAGGTCATTGACATGGTGGATCACTTAGACCTGCAATCAACATATTTGTGGGAGGGGGGGGGGGGGGGGCGTCTAGTTCTTAAAAGTTGCCTGCGGGTAAAGTAGGCTGCTCTGCAAACTATTCAAACTATCCCAATCCAATCAACACAAAATGTTTGAGTGTTGCAAGGCAGAGATGATGAAGACCTCCTCCTGATTGGCTGATCAAAATAAAATGCCGGCTGCGCATCAAGTGTTGCCAATATGTTTGTCTGTATGTCCTCGGGTCAATAATATATGGCACTGATTTGACTTCATAATGTTAATAATGCTTTTTTAATTGATGAGAATAAATGTCGTTACGACATGAACATCACGTCATGTATGTAAAGTGATATAGCTTTTAGATTGGTAGTGAGTTATTTCTAAAATACTAAAAATCAATCTTAAATAAGAGATGGCTATTGTGGGACATAGAGAGGGGAATTTAATATTTGGCCAACATACAAATTAATACAATGAATATAATGTTTAGTGAGATGGACCAATTACCATGGTTAAAATTAATCTGAATGTATGGCCTCCCCAGATCCCCTCCCTCTATCCATTTTTCTCTATCCATGCAATGTTCTGCAATCTTTTATTTTTGTTCACACCTCACCAGTTTGGATCCCTGAGCTAGTGTCACAGAGCGCTCCTGGATGCAGTTGCCGTAGCGTCCGTTGATGCTAGAGAGACGCTCCCTGCAGAGAAAATAGTGCTCCTGTACGATAACCGAGAGTCACCACACCCATGCTACGACACGAATGCTTTGAATCCAAACCACTTATCTAGCGTGTTAAGAATTGTGCGTGTGTTTTCGAGGAACGGGCACGGTCATGTCTGAAACACGCCACAAAAATACGAATATGTGAGACTGTTGCCTGGTCTCCCATGCTAGTCGAATCGTAAGCGTAAGCGGATGTGCGTACGGACCGGAACACAGAACATCATTTCATTATGCTGCCGCCGTCCTGAAAGCAAAAAGGCCAGGGTGCACTCCCAGTGAAAGCCAAGCACACGTGCACACACAGAGACACACACACACAGAGACACACACACACACACACACACACACACACACACACACACACACACACACACACACACACACACACACACACACACACACACATACACACACCCAGATAGACAGGCAGGTCAGCAGATACGATGGCAGGTGAGTGATGCAGGACTCAGAGCAGTGAGGGAAATGAAATCCAGTGTTGACAGTGCAATGGACAGCTAGCCGGGCCTGGAATCCTAATGTTCCCCCCCAGCACCCCCCCCCCCCCCCTCCCTCCGCACACCCCTTTTAACCAGTGGCTGATTCCTCTGTAGAGTGTTCCACACCGGACCCTGTTGTGGGCCCCAAACTTGGGCCGCGCATGATGGAACATTGGCGTCCGTTTAAACGTGACAGATGTGACAGACAGCCGGCTGAAAGTCAGTAAAACAGGGGCCGCGGAGCGGAGTATATGCCAAGATTTGATTTGAATGATGCAAAAAGTTACTTCTACTAACAAATATCAGAATGTGGGTGTGATCGCCTACTACTTGACAAACAACTTCACTATCCTCCTTCAAAGTGTGTGCACAAACTTTATATATTTTTGACCAGAAAAGCCTCCACTGTGGTTCTGAATCACGTCGTCGTCATTCTTCTGCTGAGACGCAGAAGTCTGCCATTGTGTGCGTGGTCACGTCACGGAGCAGGCGATGAGTCAGCCCTTTGTCGTGTTTGTATGGCGGTTACCGAGGATTACAATGGGTGGGATGCGGCTGTTACTTGGTAGTGTGGTGCGCCACGAATCCCACGGGGAAACTATCAGTATCAGTACACACAGTTTGTTTGTTGAGAAGGTTAAAGTAAAAAGATGACTGTCCTCAACAAGGAGACAGTCAACCGCAGGGGGAAGGCAACACGTTGGACAATTGGACAATAAACGCACAGCCAGGTGAAGAGTATCAGTAGGTGGCACTAGTGTCCCGTTTGCAAGATATTTGTGAGAAGGAAAATCGCTCTCTCGCTCTCTCGCTCTCTCGCTCTCTCTCGCTCTCTCTCGCTCTCTCTCTTGCTCTCTCTCTCTCTCTCTCTCTCTCTCTCTCTCTCTCTCTCTCTCTCTCTCTCTCTCTCTCTCTCTCTCTCTCTCTCTCTCTCTCTCTCTCTCTCTCTCTCTCTCTCTCTCTCTCTCTCCCTTGCACACGAACACACACTATAGACGCGCAACGCGGATCCCGTGGACATCACTGCGAATAATCGACTATATAAGCTGTCGATTGTTTTTTTTCTACTCACCAACCGAATGAATGAAAAAAAAAAAACTCCACTTCCTTTGACTATTTTTTTTTTTTACGGCGGTGTAAAGTGAAGTTCTAGGTCGACAGCTATATACGTACAACTTGAATACTTGCAGAATAGCAGCAGCAGCAGCATTAACAAAATAAAACGCCTGTCAATAAGTCTTCTGGGAGTCAACGGGGTTTCTGGATCCATGGTACCGAGGTGAGATGTCGTCGTCCCCCCCGGCTGCAGACGCGCCTCTGACGGCTGAGACCAGACCACGGACGGACCCTCAGTGACCGGTGGAATAACAACACGCCGAGAACACCTTCTTGTCGGTGAGGAAAACATCAGTGGGAGGTGTCGCCTATACCACCACCACCTCCACCACCTCCACCACCACCACCTACCACCTCCACCACCACCACCACCACTGAGCGATGTCCCCGATGGAGCCTGCTGCACCATGCTTAGGTTTACTTGGATGTCGTGCTGAGCTGAGCTGAGCGCGTCGGTCCATCCGTCGGTCGGAGTAGGAGGAGGAGGAGGAGGAGGAGGAGGAGGAGGAGGAGGAGGAGGAGGAGGAGGGCAGTCGACACACACACATACAAGACGCGGTTGATAATATGCGCAACTTCTCATCGCGATTTGTTTAAAAAAGGGGTAGTGGTAGTGGTGGTGGTGGGTTTTTTGGGGGGGTTCTGGAAAATAACTAACACTAAACTGACATACGTGAACCTTTTCCGATCAAATCATCGCCTGCCTATCGCGATCCCCAACGTCCATGGAGGGGAGCCGATCCGGCTTTATGGACACCGGCCGGGAGTCAGATCGCTGAAGTGGACGAGGGAGGTGGGGGTGTGGGGGAGGTGGGGGTCTCGGTGGTTACTGGAAGAACCTTTGATGAATGAACTCTTAGGCAAACAAGGTTCGGAGGAAAGCCCTTCACGGAGATATCCAAGAAGCAGCACACTGAGGTGTTGATGTGTGCGTCTGGAGGGAGGAGGACGTGCAGCGACATCCTCCTCAGACGCGTCAGTTTTGGGTTCGGGGTTTGGAAAAAAAAGCATTTTGAAGACCTGATGGATTTTGCATTCGACGTGTAGTTTCACTATTGCGTGGAATAGATTTACTGTTGTTTCCTCACGTCGACATCCAAATTTGATTAAAACAAAATCCGATAGCCTGACCAGGACTTCATAGGCTTATACTAAGAAACCACCTCGGTAAGGATTTGAAGGAGCATCTCGATATCCGCACTGGACTGTGAGGATGAAACCCTAATCCGATTCCTCGGGGCTCGAAGGTAACGAGACAAGACAAGACAAGAAAAGTTGAGGAGAGAAGCTCCTCCAATATCGTCTCCATCTACGTGGTCGTGGCCGACCGACCGACCCCACTAACGGGATGTCTACACCTGCTGGAACAACCCAAGTCTCTCAGTATAACTCGCTTGTTATCACCATCTTTAGTATTTGTTTTAACACACACACACACAGAGCCGAAACCAAATAGTTACAGGCGCGCACGCACACACACACACACACACACACACACACACACACACACACACACACACACACACACACACACACACACACACACACACACACACACACACACACACACACACACACACACACACACACACACACACACACACATACCCCGACACATACACACAAACGATAACACGTTTTGCTTTGGGTTTTCAACGACGATGGCACTTGTGGGTGTCTCCGTATTGTCGGCGTCTTGAAGCCCTGAACCGGGGGTCGCATCCATTTGCAGCAGAAGCGGCAGCAGCAGCAGAAGCGGCAGCAGCATCAGCATCAGCAGCAACAATACAAGGCATCACAATACCGGCACCACCGGATGGATTTAGACACCGGGAGGATGGAGAAACAATCGTGTCGAGACTACGACGGCTGCGGATTCTGACCAAGTCGCATGGTAATTGCGGATGTATTTTTCCAATGCAGTTTTTTGGGGAAGGAGGATCATCACTTCGCCTCTGATCCTCTGAGGCGTCCGGGGTCTCTCCACGTCGTCTCCGTGAACAAGTAAGTTAGTGTTTGTAGAGATAAAGAGGGGGGAAAAAACGAAAAAAACGAATTTCATTTTCTGTAGGCTATGTTTTTTTGTTTTTCTTTCTCATTTTAATGGTAAAAGCTATGAATTCGAAAAGAAGAAAGCGAGATGAAGTCATTTCTATACATTTGTAGGAGAAATTAAACCCAATTCAAACGAATTTCACAACATGAGAGGTGATATGCGTGTGTGACTCTGGGTATTGTATTATTACATTATGAAACACCTAGTAAACAAAGAGAGCTTCCTATTTAGTAAAATATATCGATAGATCAACATATAAAACACGCATCATTTGAAGCGCGGTTGAACCGTTCATAAGGACATCTAGAAGACACGCTACGGCACAGCTTAAAGCTCATTTTCCTATATCTATCTATCTATCTATCTATCTATCTATCTATCTATCTATCTATCTATCTATCTATCTATCTATCTATCTATCTATCTATCTATCTATCTATCTATCTATCTATCTATCTATCTAGATTTCTAGCCTATCTATTTAGTGTGTGTGAGAGAGTTTGTGTGTGTGTGTGTGTGTGCGTGTCTCTCTCTCTCTCTCTCTCTCTCTCTCTCTCTCTCTCTCTCTCTCTCTCTCTCTCTCTCTCTCTCTCTCTCTCTCTCTCTCTCTCTCTCTCTCTCTCTCTCTCCAGTCTGTCTGGCAACCTTTCTGTTGTGCATGCATGCCTGACTGTTACTGTCAATTCCTCATACAACCCAAAGGAGCCAAACCACCAGTACCTAGAAACGATAGGCCATACTTTTTGAGTGTATCGTCAAAAATAACACTTTACTAATTCACTAATCCATTTAATCCAGAGCTGTTCACCCCCCTGTGTGAGTCCTACGTGTCCAACTGCAATCTGTTTTAATCTTGTCTCAATCAGACCAGAGGATTTATCCGTTATTTTTAGCGAAGCTGAATTGGCCAGCAGGAGCTGTTCCCTGCTTGTGGTGCTGAATCAGACTTTCCACTCAACCCCAAATGGCTAAATCCAACATGGAGGGCTGCAGTTCCTATGTGTGCCACTAGTCTACTATATTCACCTTCGCTAGATCAACTAGATACGCCGAGGGGGGCATGCTGCATATGTTCTTCATTGATTGATGAAGAACATTGATAACCTCCTAAAAGGACAATCTCATGTTGTTGGTATGTCTATAATATGTCATATATAAAATGCTGCATAATAGCTCACACAGAAGATCCAGAAGTCAGTGATTGACAGGATTCCACGTTGTGTTGTCGCTGTAATTGAAAGCACAAGTACGAGCGCAGAGCTGTCTACGTTCTCCCTCCCGGGTCGTCATAGTAATTACATCACTCCATCACCCGTGAAAGCCACCACTCAACATGATGGGCCCGTCTAGTCCTCGTGAGACAAAGAACAGGACCAATGTTTATCCCCCCCACACACACTCTCTTTAAAGGATTTGGTCAACCCAGCCTGAACACACACACACACACACACACACACACACACACACACACACACACACACACACACACACACACACACACACACACACACACACACACACACACACACACACACACACACACACACACACACACCCTGACACTACACAGTCCGACTCGAGACACACCCTACACACAAACACACACCGCGCCCATGCAAACACACACACATTACATTACGTTACAGTCATTTAGCAGACACTTTTATCCAAAGCACACACACACCCTGACCTTTCACACATCCTACACACACACAACACCCCCCACCACACATGCACACACACTCATCAGTGCTGCAGAATAAGTCAAACCAATTGGCTTGCCCACTGACTAAGTGGGCAAGCCAACTGAGAAACCCTTCTCAGTTGAACCAATAGACTGAACTCTACAGTGAAACACCGTATACGTTCTGGGTTGTCAGGAAAGGACCGCGTCCGAGTCGCATGCCCTTGACGAGGCACTGCCTGCAATGTCAGGACCGTAAAGAGGCGAGCTAATTGGAAATGAAAGAGTTAATCTAGTGTGAAGTCTAGCAGCGTGCTCCCGGGACCCACAGTGGCGTGGTCGCTCAGACACACCAGCACCCTAGAACAGGTGCAAGTGGAGGACGGAGGAGGGCGGGCGACTCACCCGACACAAATCAGGCCTTTATTTGATAATGTCACTACAACCCACATCTGTTGTACGCCCCTTTTTTCTCATATGTATCCCAGCCCCACCCCATAGACTTATGTATATCCCAAATTCCCCCCCGAGCACACCTGTCAGAGAATTAATGAATGCTTCCGGTGGGAAAAGGCCACTGGAGCGCTCAGGATATTGCAGCACGCTAACGGATGCGTTTGCGCTCGGTATTCCCCTATACCGACACCCGCTCCGTGCTATCACTTCTACCAGGCTGGGACTCGGTTCAGATGAGGTGCGCCACGTCGGGCCGTATAATAAAATGTTCTCCACGGTCAGAGTAATCTTTGTAAAGCCAGGCTTAGGACCACCATTAGCATGCAACTCTGTTGCAGTCACGGCGTGCCGTCAATAATGGGTCTCCTCGAATCTCCCGGGAGAATGTGGTGGAACTTCAAAGGGAGATTTCACAACCATGGGGTGGTCTCTATTATTTCCTCTCTTGCCTTTTGTCATGGCCTCACGTTGTTGACACAAGCAGGGTATTATGGCTTGGATCTGCCCCTCCTCCCCAGTGTTGTAGAGGACAACAGCCCTGTGATGGACATGGGAGGGCTTCGCTCCCCATCCATGCAGACACCTGAGATGAAGCCAGGGCTGTAATGATGTTTCCACTTTGCTCCCTTTGTCTGGGTGCGAACAGCAGCCTCTCCCATTGGCTTTTTTGAAAGGGCTGAGACTTCAAACGATGGCCTATAAAAGCAGGTGTGCATGAGGCACAAAATACCGTACATTAGAGTATTACTTATTCACCCATTCATTTTATTATTATTATTTTTATTATTATTATTATTATTATTATGATGATGTAAGTCTTTTGTCCACCGCCGAGTCTAATGCTCACGGTAGTTTCTAGGAAAACATGGTCAGTCCATTTCAAGGTCTACAGTGGATGAAGACCTTGTTTTGTTTGTTTTTTTCCTATATTTACCCAATGGTGCTACCAGGAAGATTGCTTCATGTGAAAAACGGGTATCTGCGGCCGGTAGATTGGAGTCGAGATGAGGCAGGGCCCGCCAGTGTCCGGTTCTGCACCATGGAAAGTTGTGTGATTATTTAAAGTGGCAATCTTGAAAATAGTTTTGTTTTTGTAACTGCAAAGCCGAAGGGTTTTCCTTCAAAACAAAACACTTATTGTTATTGGAATGTGCTTTTCCCTTTTGAATGTTTCAGATGTCAGCATGTCCTCTACCTCTGCCTTCTCTTCCTGTGAATTGTTTTATTTGCCAGGACCGGTGGACGTCTACATGGAGTTTTGTTTTGTGTGCATAGTGTACCCGGGGTTACATTAGTTGGCCCTCAGCTGACTTTAGGAAGCTCTGTTGGCTATTCATGTTGCAACTGTGTGAATATACAGGTAGATTGCTCGGATACGGCAATTCAACCATTGGAACAAATTGTCTGTACACTACGTGTACGACAAGAGGATGAAAAGGTTTTTTTTTTTACATCATAGAACATCAGACATGGCCCCGATGGCCTCGATGAATGGAGTTAATTAGTATAGGAGCATCGCTATAGGCCAAGACAAGCAAGGTCAAAGCCTTCCTCTCTGCAGAGAGAATGTCATTCAGCCAACATCATCCAAGTTCATCCAAGTTCCTCATCCAGTTCCCTTGTTTGGTTGAATAGAACAACCATGCCAAGATACATTTAACTTGAACAACGCTCCACAGAGCTTAATTAAACACAACCGGAATGTGAAATAATAGCGATAAGTCAAAATGAAGTACGGAGCGTTGAGATTCAGTGTAGTGGAATGATCTCAACGGACCTCCTCCTCTTCCTCCTCCTCTTCCTGCTTTTCTTCCTCCTCTCCCTCTCCCTCTTCCTCCTCCTTCTCCCCCTCCTCTTCCTATACCATTCAGGCGTTTGTGTGTATGTGTGTGGTCTGAGAAAGTGGTTTTGTAGATGTGTGTATGTGTGTGTGTGTGTGTGTGTGTGTGTGTGTGTGTGTGTGTGTGTGTGTGTGTGTGTGTGTGTGTGTGTGTGTGTGTGTGTGTGTGTGTGTGTGTGCGTGTACCATATAGGTGTGTGTGTGTATGTTTACCATATAGATGTGTGTAAGGGTGCGTATCATATGTGTGTGTGTGTGCGGTGTGTTTGTGTGTGTGTGTGTGTGTGTGTGTGTTGTGAGTGAAGAGAGGGAAGCAGTCAGCTCTGTTAACAATGGTTGTATCGTCAAACTTGACTGTAACTTTCATTTGGATTATTGACTTTGATTGATTATTTTCAAGATTCATGATTCAAGAGACTTTATTTATCCCGAGGGAAATTAAGGAAATTAATTCACTTAATTGGACCAAATGTAGAACGCAAATCCTGGATCATCATGGTTCCAAAATGTTCGGAACATTTTCTCGTGGATCCGTTGATGTCGCAGTCCATCTTTTTTTGTTCACAATGCATGTATCCAGCAGTATTCTATTATATTAGGTAGCCTTATAATATAACATTTAAAAACAATTAACTAGTGTGTGTGTGTGTGTGTGTGTGTGTGTGTGGGGGGAGAGTTTCTGCAACTAAGCACGAGGGCTGCCACGTGACGACCGTTCTGCTCCGTCTATAGAGGAGAGAGAGCAGCCCTGTGGTCGTCTACCTGTTGGCATTTGGAGTACCCTTGCATCGCTTCCTTCAGCGGCGGTGCTACAGGATGATCATTGACGTGGGAGCTGTGAGCAGCGTAGGAAGCTGTGCTCGACGTATTCCGAACAGCCTTAGATGTGGCCATGGGTAGATAGAACAGCTGTTGTTGTTGTGGTTGTTGTTGTTGCGCAAAGATTGTATCGTTAAACCAACAACAAAGTGGTTTCACAGAAATTTCCACTTTTTGCTTGATCTTGATGTTACCAGTGCATCACTGCTTTCATCGAACCGGGCAACAGACCAGCTGCAAACAAAGCACCAAGTGCTAAAATTGATTGACACTTTTATACTCTATACCTGTGGGCATAATAAACATACAACAGGCTGGTGATCCGCTGAAACATGGCTGTCCATGTTCAATTTGACTTGTAAGGCATTTTGGTACCAAACCAGAATGCATAATGTACGTATTCAGTGCTACGTGCCAACAAATGCCAGACACACACACACACACACACAAACACACACAAGCATACGCACACACACAAGAACAAACACACACATACACACACACACACACACACACAACCACACACTTATGTAAATCCTACGGCGTAGCCCCACTTGTTAGTCATCCTCTCCACATGAGTCTGTGTGGCTGCTGAGGCCAGGGAAGGAGCAGGGAAGGTGGGGGGAAGGAGCAGGGAAGGTGGGGGGAAGGAGCAGGGAAGGTGGGGGGAAGGTGGGGGGAAGGAGCAGGGAAGGTGGGGGGAAGGAGCAGGGAAGGTGGGGGGAAGGAGCAGGGAAGGAGCAGGGAAGGAGCAGGGAAGGAGCAGGGAAGGTGGGGGGAAGGAGCAGGGAAGGAGCAGGGAAGGTGGGGGGAAGGAGCAGGGAAGGAGCAGGGAAGGAGCAGGAAAGGTGGGGGGAAGGAGCAGGGAAGGTGGGGGGAAGGAGCAGGGAAGGAGCAGGGAAGGTGTGGGGAAGGAGCAGGGAAGGAGCAGGGAAGGTGCAGGGAAGGAGCAGGGAAGGAGCAGGGAAGGTGGGGGGAAGGAGCAGGGAAGGAGCAGGGAAGGTGGGGGGAAGGAGCAGGGAAGGTGGGGGGAAGGAGCAGGGAAGGAGCAGGGAAGGTGGGGGGAAGGAGCAGGGAAGGAGCAGGGAAGGTGGGGGGAAGGAGCAGGGAAGGTGGGGGGAAGGAGCAGGGAAGGAGCAGGGAAGGTGGGGGGAAGGAGCAGGGAAGGTGGGGGGAAGGAGCAGGGAAGGTGGGGGGAAGGAGCAGGGAAGGTGGGGGGTGTGCGGAGGCAGTTCGAGCCAGTCGATGGATAAATCAATCGGGGTTCCAGCCGAGCCCATCTATCTCTGGGAATAATCTGGTCGACATCATAAAAAACACCATTCTCACATTCCGGAGGCCAGGGGAGCGAGGCTCTGTCTCCCGCTCTCTTGCCAAGCACTCGTGTGCTGGGAATCCCATTGCCCCCCCCCCACATCACCACCACCACCACCATATGAGTGGGTCTGAAATTGGAGAGAATGTGTGGATTCAATATAATAATGATTGGCAGCGTGGACGGATTATGGTATAAGTGGATTAGATGGTGAGAAGAAGATAGAAGAGAAGAGAGTCCCCCACTATTGAGCAGCGGTTGCCAAACGTTCTGTGGGGGCTGAAGGCCTTTCAGTAATCTCACACGGGAAACTCGTGGCACCCCAGGCCTAAAGTGGCACACATTATCGGGATTGTAAAAGAAGAAGACGCAAACACGTTTCCTAGCCTAGCTTATGAGCACCGCTGTGCGGTAGTTCCCACACTGCAGCCTGTCAAAAGGCGATCACATGGTTCATAAAGATCTGATGTGTACTTTTCAAACATTTATTAAAATGCAACAGCAATAACTTTCGTTTTGCGGAGCAATGAATCAATAATAAAGCAAATCATAAACGGCACCAAGTTTATGAGTAGCCTCTGTCAGGGTTAGGGATTGCGTGTTGAAAATAGCATGACTAGCGTAACTTTTGAGTCGGAGCTTGAACGCTGAACTCGGCGGGAAACACATCGGCGACACATGAACGCCAAAGCGTGTGTTGACTCGCCTCAAGGCGGAAACTTCTCTCTCTGCCGTCGCAACTGGCCGACCTGGGTTCCTACGCAGCCTGGCACAAAAAAAAAATCTCTGAGCACTGACCTGAATACAGGATGTGTCATTACTCACCGCTCTGCTCGGCTCGCCCACCTCACTACGGGGTGATGAGAACGTCGTCTCCCCTCACAGCGTCTCACTCTCCTCCTCCTCTGCCCACCAGTCTATCATTCTCTGACATTAGTGGAATGATTAGAAGGCTCACGATGAGCGTCTGAATGTCTCCGCCGACGCTGTGGTGCTTAATAGTGGCTGCAAATGTGGGATGTCTTTTTTTTTTCCTCAAATGCTACTACATTCACACTTTCTCTTTCATTATCTCTGCCTCTCTCTCTCTCTCTCTCTCTCTCTCTCGCTATCTCTCTCTCTCTCTCTCTCTCTCTCTCTCTCTCTCTCTCTCTCTCTCTCTCTCTCTCTCTCTCTCTCTCTGCCTCTCTCTCTCTCTCTCTCTCTCTCTCTCTCTCTCTCTCTCTCTCTCTCTCTCTCTCTCTCTCTCTCTCTCTCTCTCGCTATCTCTCTCGCTCACTAACTCGCCTCTTACACACACACATAGACACACACAGACACACAGACAACCACACTGACACACACACACACACACGCACACACACACACACACACACACACACGCACGCACGCATGCACACGCGCACACACACACACACACACTGTCTGCCCTCTCACACTTGACCAGTTGCATACACACTGGCACTCACACTCACACTTACACACACACACACACACACACACACACACACACACACACACACACACATGCTTGCGCACATACACTGTGAGTATTTCTCCCTGCTCAGGGCACCTGGGCAGCGATATGGACACCACATTCACTCCTAACACTAAATGAAAAGGTCAAAGGGTGACAGACGATGATTAGATGGGTCTACCAGCCTACCCGTTGGACTGCAGCGACTGGTAGTCTCCTCTTATCCATCATTGGTCTGTTTGGACACTCCCACTTGTGATGTCACTATGTGAATGGAAATTTTTTGAACGACTTGTAACGGCTAATGGCACCTTCATTAGCCTAATGAAGGTGAAAAGGACAAAAACTGCAAGAAATTAAATGTACGGTACAAAGGAAGATGTGAAAGCATTAGAAATGGAGGTCTGCGCTTCAGCGCTGCACCGGAACAATTAGAGTAATGACAACTGATTTTTTTCAGGCATAGCCTGAGTGCCACCAGTCTGGCTGTAGGAACCAGTCTGGACCAGTTTGCGTTTTAATATTGTAAGAGCCAGGAAATTGGAATCCACGGAAAAACGTCTGTTCTTATCTGTTAATTAAAGCACCGTACAAAAGCAACAGAAACTTTGAACCAAACATAATTGGTCAAAGATGAATGAATGGCCCGACTCAGCGTAAGCCAAAATCAACAAAGCATTTTTTAAATGCCCCCCGTGGTGGAGTCTCCCCATGGCGGGCCGGCCGGCCCAAGGTCTGCTAGCGGTCGTCTGCCACAATGGGAAGCGGCGAGGTCATCCAGGAGGAACCATGTAGAGGAATTACGTTTGCTGCGTTACTGTCCGATGCAAAAAAGGTAACTGAAAACATGAAAGCAAGTGGACACACGCAGAACAAACAAAACACGCATGCCTGCACACACACACACACACACACACACAGATGTTAACTTACATTGGCAAATATGCAACTCCTGTGACTTATTTGTTGCTAATATAGGAAGAATATTATATATATATATATATATATATATATA
>CM051010.1:22736672-22741672 GCA_027704905.1 Muraenolepis orangiensis
ATGAGCCGCATTGTTAGGTAGGCGTGGGACATAATGACAGAATCCTTAAGGACGCGTTATGTCCTCAGGGCAGGTTAGGTTACAGGTTGCATGGGAATTATTGCTCTGACGACACAGACGAGACCCCTGCAGACGCTGCTGCCGGCTTAGCTATACGCTTCTATTTCCTCAGCCTTTGTTTTTCCACTAATTAGGGCACGAGAAAGAGACAGAGAGAGAGAGAGAGAGAGAGAGAGAGAGAGAGAGACCCCGAGATTCTTCTTGTTTCCATAAGTTCCATCTCTGCAGGTTTTGCCGCATCGTGTTATGTATTCGTCTGTAAATCGTGGCCGTTCCTATGGTCGGAGAGAGGAGGTCAGATGAATGTGAGTGGTCCCCTCACGCCTCAGCGCCTGGGGCTTGGTCAGCCCAGGGTCAAGATGTCCTTCTTTCAAAAAAAGAACCTCCAACTTTATTCCGCTGCTTGTCGTCCTGCATGGCTGACGCCCCCGTGGATGTTTCAGTGTGTACGTAAATGTATATATATGTATATATATATATATAGAAATAAAGTCATAAAGTGTAGAGCGCTGCCAGTCGTAGATATGGCTAGTGCTACATAAATGCAGTCCAATTACTCAGTTCAAAACACTTGCAGCTGAACCAGCTGCAAGGTGGAGTGTGTTTGCATCTTGTTGCATCAAAACTGTGCATCGATGTAACGGCACCGGAAGGATGTGAGAACGGGTTTGAAAAGAGTCGATGTTGAAACGCCGGTGGTTTCGTGCCGTGCATTAATGACCAAGATTACCATCTCCCAAATACATCACAGACATTAAATGGAAAGTCCTCACAGAATGAATGAACAGGGCTGCTATAGGACTGAAGAACAGCTTCTATAGGATTACCATAGAACAGAGACAGCATTTCATATTTGTACTCCTGATGAAAGGAGAAAGCATAACACCCAAGAACACCCAAATACCTCCTACACCCTGTCCAGAAGCCATCCCGCGTTGTTCTGGCTCTCTCTCTCTCTCTCTCTCTCTCTCTCCTCTCTCTCTCTCTCTCTCTCTCTCTCTCTCTCTCTCTCTCTCTCTCTCTCTCTCTCTCTCTCTCTCTCTCTCTCTCTCTCTCTCTCTCTCTCTCTCTCTCCTAGCCATAATTAGCTCTCCCCCCCCCCCCTCCACTCTTACTTTCAGACCGTTTGCTGTTCGCAGTTTTGAGAAGAGATGAACTTTACTGGGGGAATTGTGTTTCCGTGTTCCGAGAGTGAAACCATGCGTCAAAAAAGAAATAAAGGCAGGCGACTTCCTTCCTTCCTTCGTTCCCCAGACAAATGACAAATGAGGCCTTAATGAAGAGCGAGGGCGGCGCCGCGGAGCCCGGCGCTTAGCGTCGTGTCACAGCCAGCAAAGTAACTTATGTGCGCTGATGAGCCATTCATTACATCCATCAAGGGGATCATAGTCATCCGACCGTAAATGAGCCATATCAGTCATATCAATTACAGCGGGAATGCGTGCTATCGCTCTAAAAAAGAGAGAGAGAGAGAGAGAGAGAGAGCGAGAGAGAGAGAGAGAGAGAGAGAGAGAGAGAGAGAGAGAGAGAGAGAGAGAGAGAGAGAGAGAGAGAGAGAGAGAGAGAGAGAGAGCAAAGGAGGAAGGGGGGGGGGAGAATGGGGGAGGGGGAAGGGGGGGGGGGGAGAGAAAAACAAAAATCTAATATTGGGGGAGTGATTGCGAGTCGGTCAGCGGGATTTGGGGTATTTTTGGGCGTTCCTCTCTCGGCGATGTTCCCCCCCCCCCCCCGTCTGCCTGTCTGGTTGCTATAGCGCCGAGGGCCTTCCTTCAATGGGGAGGAACAAATGGAAGATGTTGACACACTGACAGGAGATCTGGCGGTCCCCTGGTTGGGATGTGAGTTTAAAAGGGAACACACACACACACACACACACACACACACACACACACATACACACATACACACACACACACACACACACACACACACACACACACACACACAGCGTCTTCTGCTGATGTTTGGTGTTTGAACATCAAAGGAGGAGGAAGTGGTTGTCGCGAGGAGCCCGGCTGGGGGAGAGCCTTTTCAATGTGTGTTTAATTGTTTTCCTACGACTGAACGCTAAGCTGATAATCTAGATAATAAGCGTGGAGATAATAGTTGCATATCGCTTTTAAGATTTTCGGGTTTTTCTTTTTTTTCCCTGAGCCTGCGTCGAGAAACGAGGGAAAGGGATGACAAAAAAGTCAGCGGTGTGACATGAACTTCCCACGAACCCAGAATGGGTTGAGGCTTTGCTGAGAACCATCTCCTCACCTTCACGCAATCATGAAATAAGTATTTAAAAAAAGTATTTTAAAATGCTGATCCACAAACATGCAGCGCTTAAAACATGATCTAAAGTGCTGCATCAATATTATTCTGGTGAACCAAATACTTATACCGATTTAAATATATATATATATATACACAGTATACAAGAGATGTATTTCTTTAGATCAATAGCCACAGCTTGTCTGAAATGATCTAGCTAAGATTAGATTAGATGAGATAACACTTTATTCATCCCCAA
This sequence comes from Muraenolepis orangiensis, assembly GCA_027704905.1. Lineage (NCBI taxonomy): Eukaryota > Metazoa > Chordata > Actinopteri > Gadiformes > Muraenolepididae > Muraenolepis > Muraenolepis orangiensis. Next base: position 22,739,251 of record CM051010.1, read on the forward strand.
AGGGAGATTCCAGTGTTATAGCACACAAATATAACACAAAATGGCTCTCTGTGTACAATGATGTGCGATAATAATAAATAGAAAGTCTACCTTGGAATCGTGTATTGTGAATGGTTTATTGTTTGTATTATATTGCTGTATATCACATTTTATCGAGGGCCTTTGTTCGTAACCAAGGATATTCCAACTGAACTTGAGGTAACCTTTCGCCACCAACGATTGTCCCTGATCTGTGCCTCTGTGGAACAGAGGTCTGGGCTGTTCTGTTAGCACCCAATGATGCTCTCTCTCTCTCTCTCTCTCTCTCTCTCTCTCTCTCTCTCTCTCTCTCTCTCTCTCTCTCTCTCTCTCTCTCTCTCTCTCTCTCTCTCTCTCTCTCTCTCTCTCTCTCTCAAATCGAACAGGCTTGCGGGTCACGCTGGGAACAGGCATTGAATCACCTGTGTTGTATTCTTGTTGGATACCTTTTGGTCTTGGTTTGGATCATCGTTATGGCAACCCTTGCCTTTTTTCCGATTTCCCATGATACCACACTGTGGAGTGTGTGTGTGTGGTAGGTGGCTGGTTTAAGCAGCCTCACTTAGCCAGAGTTGGACTGATTGACAGGTGAGGCTGCACACCAGATGACGTTGTTCCGACCAAGTCGGTTCGGATATATCCCAACCAGAAACCGTGGATTAACGGCGATGTTCGCGCTGCCCTACATGCGCGTAACGCCGCCTTTGGTACCGGGAATACGGAGGAATATACGAGAGCCCGTTACGACCTCCGTAAGACCATCGTCACTGCCAAGCGGGAGTATAAGGACAGAGTGGAAGATAAATTCAAGAAACACGATGCGAGGGGTATATGGCAGGGGCTGCAGAAGATAACGAACTTCAGAGGGAGAACCAGTTGTGTAGAGAACTCCTCTACCTCCCTCCCAGGAGAGCTAAATACATTTTTTGCTCGGTTCGACGTAAACGGCAGCCCGCCGAAGCCAGCACCGACTGGGGAGACCAGCCAGCTGCGCATCTCGGAGGCGGATGTGCGCCGCACCTTTAAGCGGCTGAACATCCGTAAGGCGGCAGGCCCCGACGACATCCCGGGCCGCGTCCTCAGAGCATGCGCAGACCAGTTGGCAGGAGTCTTTGCAGACATCTTCAACCTCTCCCTGTCCCAGGCTGTTGTCCCCGCGGTCTTCAAGATATCCACCATCGTGCCTGTCCCTAAACAAACCAAGGTAACATGCCTGAATGACTACAGACCTGTGGCCCTCACCTCGATCGTTAGCAAATGCTTCGAGAGGTTGGTCAAGGACTTTATTTGCTCCGTGTTACGTACCACGCTGGACCCATGGCAATTTGCATATCGTCAAAATAGATCCACGGACGACGCAATTGCCATGGCCCTCCACACTGCCCTTTCCCACCTGGAGGGGAAGAACTGTTATGTGCGAATGCTGTTTGTGGACTACAGCTCAGCATTCAACACAATAGTTCCTGCCAAGCTCGACACCAAGCTGAGAGGTCTAGGCGTACCCCCATCCATGTGCAGCTGGATACTGAACCTCCTGTCGGACCGCCGCCAGGTGGTGAGGATGGGCAGCACCACATCAGAGCCACTGACCCTCAACACGGGAGCCCCCCAGGGATGCGTGCTGAGCCCTCTCCTCTACTCCCTCTACACCCACGACTGCATGGCTATGCACAGCTCCAACGTCATCGTCAAGTTTGCTGACGACACGACAGTGATGGGCCTGATCGCCGGCGACGACGAGACAGCCTACAGGGAGGAGGTCGGATCGCTGGAGCAGTGGTGCCAGGAGAACAGCCTCGCCCTCAACGTCAAGAAGACCAAGGAGCTGATCGTGGACTTCAGGAGGCAGAGGGAAGAGCACAGCCCTATCTCCATCGACGGCGTTGCAGTAGAGAGGGTCAGCAGCTTCAAGTTCCTCGGCGTGCACATCTCCGAGGACCTCACATGGTCCACGCACACCACACACGTGGTGAAAAGGGCCCAACAACGCCTGTATTTTCTCAGGCGTCTGAAGAAATTCAGCATGGGCCCCCGCATCCTGAGAACATTCTACAACGGCACCATCGAGAGTGTTCTGACAGGGTGTATCACCGCCTGGTACGGGAACTGCACGGCACTCGAGCGCAGAGCGCTTCAAAGGGTGGTGCGGACGGCCCAGTATATCGTTGGAGGTGAGCTCCCCTCCCTCCTGGACATTTACAACCAGCGGTGCGTGGCCAAGGCCAAAAGAATTATAAAAGACATTGCCCACCCCAGCCACGAACTTTACTCACTATTACCGTCAGGCAGGCGATACCGCAGTATCAAGTGTCGTACAAATAGGCTTAGAGATAGCTTCCACAGTCAGGCCATCAGGCTGCTGAACAAGGGCGTATAACATATAACAATGTATATTTTATTACAT
>CM051010.1:22769172-22825888 GCA_027704905.1 Muraenolepis orangiensis
CCTCCCCATCCTCCCCATCCTCCCGCTCCTCCCCTTCCTCCCCCTCCTCCCCCTCCTCCCTCTCCTCCCCCTCCTCCCTCATGCCCACATGAAGAGCCTCTCTCTACTCGCACAGTTAACCCTGCCACCCCCCCCCCCCCCCCCCCCCCGCTCCTTGTTTTAAGACTACTAATAGAAGTCAACTCGGTGTGTGTCTTGTAAAAGTTAACGTGTGTCTCGGTGCATTTTCCACCAAATACCTGGAGCTGGAGCCGCTACCTAGGCGACCCGACCCGGATAAGTGGTAGACGATGGATGGATGGATCCACAAATGACCTTAAACATATACAGTATATATTCATCCAATGTCCAGACACATTAGTTTTAATAAGACTCTAGAAGTCTAAGATTGGCTTGTGTAATGTTTCATTTAGTTTGTGGACAAAGTCACCTGTTTTTTCCACATTTTTTATCTCTTTTGAGACAAATGTCGCAGTGCAACAATCTCAACGACCGGCCGTGTTTCGACTGGGGTTTCTTCTTCATTGTTGGAGGGACTTCTTCTTCTTCGGTGGTGGAGTTAAGCACCTCAACTCAGCGCCCGAGGTTCTTGAGCCGTCAAGTACCTCTGAGGTCTTGAGCACAATAACAGAAAGCATTCCATCTCGTGTAAAACTGCTGAAATAGCTACCGGGCAGTTTGGCTAGCACAATGATTTATTTCGAGAGTGAATCGCCTCAAAATATGAATACATGTTATTAATATAAAGTGAACAGACGTCCTCTTTTTCCCCGACGCTGTCTTTTTGGGACCCAACAAAAACAGCGTCCGGCCTGTATTTCTTTATCGCAGTTTTCCTCGCAATACGACACTTTTCCGTATGTCCCGCCTTCTGCCATGCCCACCAATGGGGAATCATGTAGGCTGCAACTTATGCTTCATGCAAACATTGTGCCAACTGCATCTTAATCAATTCCCTCAGCATCCCCCAACCCTCATATCAGGCCCATTCCACTATCCACTCATTTGGTAGATATTTTTGCAAGATGTCAAACTTTGATTCTTAAATATGCATACATTTTACTTTCATTTGAATGTAAATGTACAAGACACAAGTTGACTCATGTTCGGATTAATAATTATGAGACACATATCACTCCATACTCACTGGGAACAATGGCACACAATGTGCATATGTGTGCATGCATGTGTATGTGTATGTGTGTGTGTGTGTGTGTGTGTGTGTGTGTGTGTGTGTGTGTGTGTGTGTGTGTGTGTGTGTGTGTGTCTGGATGCACGTGTGTGTGCCTGTGTGTATGTCTACATGGCTGCGTGTGTGTGGGTCTGCGTGGCCGTGTGTGTGTGTGTGTGTGTGTGTGTGTGTGTGTGTGTGTGTGAGTGGCTGTGTATGTGTGGCTGTGTGTGCTTATTTGTGCGTCTACGTGTGTGTGTGTGTGTGTGTGTGAGTGTGTGTGTGTGTGCGTGCGTGCGTGCGTGCGTGCGTGCGTGCGTGCGTGCGTGCGTGCGTGCGTGCGTGCGTGTGTGCGTGCGTGCGTGTGTGTGTATGTACGTCTGTGTGTGTGTGTTTGTCGAGCTAGATTGTTTGATTGATTAGATAATTATTACCTATTTGGCCTTTTCCTGTGCTCATGTATGTTACAGCAAACATATAGGAAACAGATTACCACGCTACACAGTGAGGACTTCAGGTTCAACCCAGCATCTGTGAACATATGGATCTGCACGGAGAGGCATTTATTTTAGATGATGAGGCTCAGTTTATTTATAACACGTTACATAATACCATCAAGGCTAGACCATAGAGGCTGTGGTCTGTAACCATGGCCATATATATTCACTCACTCAACCCTTATTTACTTTCTGGGAGAATAAACATTGAGGGTGGGCCCTCATTAAAATGTTTGCAGAGATAATTCATAAATAATAGATGATAATAGATAGATAATAACAAAAATAAATAATATATATTTTTTTAAATACATAAAACAAGCACAAATTGGTCTAAAACAAAGCAGAAATCAATGAAAATGTTTGTAAGAGAAGAATTGGGAAGGTTGATCTATATATATAAATAAATTATTATTATTATTATTTTATAATTAGAATTATAATATCATTTTCAAATACAAATTAATACAGAAAGAGGCCAAGGCGAGCAGTAGCAAAATATTAGCTCCTGGGTTTTCAGTTCCGCCCGAGAAGAGACCCATTAGAATCACGTTGGCTCCTGGTTCATGAACATGTGTTGCTGCAGGGGGGGAGAGGTGTGTGTGTGTGTGTGTGTGTGTGTGTGTGTGTGTGTGTGTGTGTGTGTGTGTGTGTGTGTGTGTGGTGTGTGTGTGTGTGTGTGTGTGTGTGTGTGTGTGTGTGTGTGTGTGTGTGTGTGTGTGTGTGTGTGTGTGTGTGTGTGTGCGGGGGATGGGGGACGGGGACGGGGGACGGGGACGTTGGGCCCTTATCACTGTGAGCGAGGCCGAATAGGGATCCCAGGATAGGATAGGATATGAACCCTGCTGCACTTAAATAGCAACACAGGGACGCCCCGCAGACACGACGCAGCACTCTGTCCATGCTCCGGTGCGCACCACCACGGAACAACCGGGCCTGTTCACTGACACGGCACAGGGTAGCGGGCAGCGGTCAGCGCTGAGTCACACGCAGAGGGGTCGTAACTACAGCACCGTACCAAGGAGAGCAGAAGAGATGCCTCTGAGCCACAGGCGTGAGACCCCCCCCCCCTCAACCGCTGACGTGGGGGGGGGGGATATAATGCAACAAGCGCTCGGCGACAGCAGCTGGAACGTGTGCGATATATTGCCATGATTCCATTGGAACCGCAACGTGAAAATCAAATCAAAACAAAACCCGAATAAGGGGAATAAACATTTGTAGGTTTCTGTGGAGAAAAGTGGATGAGAACAAAACACATGCCGATTAATCATCAATCCCTCAGTTTTATTACAGAGCCGGTTCACTGATACGGTGGATTTTCATATTTTTCTCTGTGTTTCTTGTGGGCAACAGCAATAATATGATGGGCGCAAGAGGAAATTAACGCATTCTGCAATGCAATATCATTTGGCAGGTTGTCTCAGTTTCTAATCATTCCACAACTGCACTTTTGAAAGTGTTTACATGCATTGTCCTTAAATGACGTATTCTCCATCAAAACTATTTGAACTGTGTAATAGTTCAGTAACAGTATGAATATAAGTAGTATTATAAGTGTTAGCTATAGTAGTAGTAGTAGTAGTAGCAGCAGCAGTAGTAGTAGTAGTAGTATAATTAGTAGTAGTAGTAGTAGTAGTAGTAGTAGTAGTAGTAGTAGTTGTAATTGGTAGTAGTAATACTAGTAGTAGTAGTAGTAGTAGTAGTAGTAGTAGTAGTTGTAATCGGTAGTAGTAGTAGTAGTAGTAGTAGTAGTAGTAGTAGTAGTAGTAGTAGTAGTAGTAGTAGTAGTAGTTGTAATTGGTAGTAGTAATACTAGTAGTAGTAGTAGTAGTAGTAGTAGTAGTAGTAGTAGTTGTAATTGGTAGTAGTAATACTAGTAGTAGTAGTAGTAGTAGTAGTAGTTGTAATCGGTAGTAGTAGTAGTAGTTGTAATCGGTAGTAGTAGTAGTAGTAGTAGTAGTAGTAGTAGTTGTAATTGGTAGTAGTAATACTAGTAGTAGAAGTAGTGTACAGCAGTTAGTTTAAGTATACTAGGAGTTGCTGTTTTAACCATATGTCGATGTTAATTGTCTTATTTATTTGTGCAGCATACGGTTCACCTGAGAAATAATATAGAGGAATCCATGGTCGTGGTGAATGAGACAGACAAACAGTAAGTGACATCATATCTCATGTATGTGGCTAGAGAAGCAGCTATCATGTCATCTCTAGTCGCGTTTCAGTAAACCTGGAAAAATACTTATGCATTAGAACTGAAATTAGTTGTATGATAGACATGGCCTTCTTCCGGCATCTGGTCCTAAAGATCTCCTCAATGCATGGAAATGCACACACGATGATCTTCTCTGCCATCCTCACAACCCTCTGGATGGTTTTCATAGCATCAGAGCATAGAGGCGCTGGTGAGCCTTCTTCAGCATGACCTCCGTGTTGCGGGTCCACGCCAGGTCGTCGGAAATCTGCAGCCCTAGGAAACGGAAACAGCTGACAACTTCCACCGGTGTCCCATCCAGGCTGATGGTGGCTCCTGAAGTCCACAATGAGCTCTTTAGTCTTGCTGACATTCAGCAGGAGGCTTTTGTCTTTGCACCATCGCGTCAGCCGGACTACCTCATCTCAAAAAGAGAAAGAAAAAAAGCGCAAGAGAGAGCAAAATTGCTCCCCCCTCTCCAACATAGATAAGTGCACCTGTGATTGACGTGCAAGATGGATCCCCCAAATAAATCAGAGGAAAGATATGCTTTGATTGGTCTAAAATGAGCCGGGAGTGGTCTAAAATCGATATCATATCATGTAGAGGCAGGCAGTTAATTAAAAACTGATTTTACTCACTAATAGGTGATGGATGACAAGGCTTTTTCTAGCAACTTTCACTCAAATAATAGCTCTTAAATCGCACCTTCATATATGTTCGATAATACATACAGAGAAGCATACTATAATATAGGGACGAAGTCAGTTGTTAACTCAAACTGTGATCCAGTCCCATGTAAACAGCCTTACAAATCTTGCTGGTTAGGTCCTAACATCAGTTGAGCAGTTGGTGTTTGATGTGGTGGTGGGGGGTGGGGGGTGGCGGGTGGTGGGGGGTAGGGGGCAATCATCCATGGTCAATAAAAACATATTTGATGTTAAACGTTGTCGAAGACAATGCAAGGCAATCAATTCAGCTGGGCTCTGAAGATGTGACCCTGACCTTTACACTCAATTTCAACCCTGGCTGGCTGGCGGTAAAAGCCGGTGTCGGTGTTGACACAACAATCGAGTGTGTGAGGAACTCCTCATCCCGCAAAGGGGGACTTGGCTAAGGATCCTCAGCCACTGGTGTCTGTGTTTGAGGGTGGATAATGAATGGATAATTAATTAGCGACTGCTCTCTTTTGTTCGGCGGTACACGACGGCACATAAGTATGAGACAACCTGCAACGGCAGCATCCGCGGCTGGCTCCAGAGTGGCTGAGAGGGGTTGCTTGGTAGGCAGCGTTGGGAGAGCGGAAGACTCGCAGAAAATGCCTCCGCGACGGCTCCGGGCCCCTTAGCCTGTTCCGCTTTCACTCGAGTACGGAAATGACACAGATTCAAATGTAGCCGCTTGGGAGGTGCAGGAGTCAGGAAGTGTTGTGTTTGTACGTGTTATACGCTGGTCGCCTGGACAGGGGAAAAGTGAACCCCAGAGAGGGTATTAATTAGCCCCGTTCTATTGTCCTTGGGTCTCGGTATTTTTTTTGTTGTGTTTTTTGTGTTGGATCCCATCCCCGAGTTTTGTGTGGGAACTGTTTTGTGTGCTGCAGACTGCGTTCACATAATTATAATACTAATACTAATATTCAATGGGGAACTGCATTGTAAATGCGTATCAATTAGTAGTTTTCTCTGGTTGTACAAGAGACGCTGGAAGGAAGACCCTAAAAACTTGGGCAGGCCAATCGGGTGGTACCTGAGTTGTGATTGGGATTCGGATTGGCCTTGATACGAGTCGAAGGGCGGAACGGACAGCTCCATGGACCACTGGCTGCAAAAGCGACACATTGGGTCAGACTAGTCGATCAATAACCGATAGCCCCAACAAAAATCCTCATTAAGTCCTCAGATAATCAGAGATATACGTCGACCAATCTACCGACATCTCATTACCCGGTGGATCTCCGAGTGGCCCATTCATCCTTGGTGCCGCTAGCTCTCACAGCCAAGTGGGAAGCCAATCCCTTTGGCTCAAGGAGAACCATTCTCCATGAAATGTTATATGGGGGAGTGTGACTGCTCTCTGCTCTCTAACCCTGACCTTTAAACGGTACCTGTAACACTGCTCACACACTGTTTACCATGGACCAACTAAGTATTATTTTCATGGTTGACTCATTTTAACAATCGGTCAATTTAAGATAAATCGAGACTAGAAAATGTCATCGTTTCTGAGGCATCAAGTTGCAAACCTTATGTATTTGTTCTGGATAAACAATGTCAACAATTGTTGAAAATTAAAAAAAAAATTAAATTGAAAAAAATAACCGACTAACCGCACTAAATGAAATAACATAAAAAACCTTTGTGGTGTTGATGGAGTATTCACTTCAGCTGACCACCTCTGCTTCACTCAGTCGGCCTTCACTGTCAGCACTTAGTGGGCCCAATGTTTAGTTACAATAACTGTTAGTATAGTATAGTTTAGTTATTGTAAAGATGATACATCTTTATGTTTCACCTCGGAGCATTTAAAAAAAATAAAAAACTCCTACGTGTTACTCCGACGTGGTTCTCTGGCATCTTATTTATTAATTTATTAACGTGTGTACAATATGTCGGTTTATTCAACACATGCAGCCTCATTTAATCTTCAGACAATAGCCACAGGGAGAGGGTGGGTGGTGGTGGTGGTGGTGGTGGTGGTGGTGGTGGTGGTGGTGAGAGACGCTGCGGCGCATCTTTCTCTTCCACCGGTGAGATTCTCCTGCTAAGACCCGCGCCGCTCGAGATTAGCCGTGACATTACACGCGGCGTGTGTATGAAACAGCGGAGCGCCGGCGATACCATCTCCAGTACATTAATCCCATCGAGTGCGTTGGTCACGCCGTTGAGCGGCCGTGTGTGTGCGTGTTATTTTTCGGGCCCACGGTGCTTTTTGTTGCAGCACGCGGTGAGCGAGAGATGATGGGTGGTTATACCTCTCCCTCAATGAGCGCCGTGCTTGGTAGCAGGATGTGTTTCGGGAAGTTACTACGCCAAGCTATTATTAAGAACTGACCTCATTTCATTGTGCATCTAATTAATCTGGCTTGCTTCTTTTCTCACCCTCTCTCTCTCTCTCTCACTCTCTCTGTCATTATCTCTCTCTCTCTCTCTCTCTCTCTCTCTCTCTCTCTCTCTCTCTCTCTCTCTCTCTCTCTCTCTCTCTCTCTCTCTCTCTCTCTCTCTCTCTCTCTCTCTACGTCGTTCTTTCCCGTACACACTCACACTCACACACACACACACACGCACGCACGCACGCACGCACGCACGCACGCACGCACGCACGCACGCACGCACGCACGCACGCCCACACACACACACACACACACACACACACACACACACACACACACACACACACACACACACACACACACACACACACACACACGTACGCCCACACACAAGCCTATCCAGTGTTCGTTTTTATGCTGCTGTTAATGTCAAGAGGGATGGCATATTTCTAGCGAAGGAAGCTATACTTTTTTTTGCAGTCAACGACACAGCAGGGAACTCATAGTCCTAGCCTTGGGTACGATTAGACACAGTTTGTTTCAAATGTAATTGAGGCCTCTGCGAATTGCCGTTCAGTGTTTGGGGTTTTTCCGGGTAGTGCAGCTCTACCAGTAGTGACTTGTATATGAACTCAGACATACCGAGTGCCTTGTGATCGCTATCTACTTGGACAGAACACTCTCTCTCTGTGTGCAGCAGATGATGGATGGACGGCAGGACGGCTGTTGTTTGAGCACAGTGTTGTCGGTGTCGTTGACATATTGATTTGTTGCATCATGCAAAAATACGCTTCTGGTTTCTATGGCTTCCAAAGTGTGTTCTCAGAGTGTGTTCTCAGAGTGTGTTCTCAGAGTGTGTTCCCAGAGTGTGTTCTCATTGGTTCACTAATGGATGCAGTTATTTTTCATCCAACCCCACAATCTCCTGGATCCCCCAACGCAACTCACATCCATTCAATGTTGTTGTTTTTTCTCTGTGTAAATTATTAAAAGACTAGTTTACTACAAACGGGTGACTGTTTACAGTTGTTTACATTTGCACACTGGTTAAATGCCAAATTCCTTTCGATGTACTGTACTTGTGCTGTACACTGACAATCAATTTTAATCTAATCTAATCTAATATGCATATTTATAGGATTGAATTTATTTATGCACATAACATATGCACAGCGGTGGTCAACTGTGCTGTACATAACTATACAATACAACACACCATCTCATCACTCTGGCCACTTGGCTACTGCAGTTATGTGAATTATACTAAATTACCTCCCATTGGATATTGCCATTGAGATTGTTCAGTGCAACATTGTGAAGAGAGCGCGTGGCTTGAAACCAGCAGCAAAGGCTGGAGAAAGTCAAAGGTTCAAAGAGCTGACTTCCAGTGTGGACCATGAACGTTTAAAAAAACATTCATTTTTTCATGCTATTTTTATTGTCTTTTGAAATCTGATTCCCCTTCAGCACTAAATTCAATTGCGCCGCTTCCATTGTCTGTGAGACGATGCATTGTTGGGTTTGTAAATCAACTTAATCTATTCACTTCTCACCGATGACACTTACTATACTGCTGCACTTCACTTGTTAGAGCACACAGTATGTTGCCAATAAAATAGACAGAAAGCTGATCCGAATGGAATTAAGTAAGTGATATAGAAAGTTTACAAAACAAGTCAACTCACACTAACCTTGCGTCTGCTACCTAACAGACGCAAAAAGAGAACAGGCATTTATAAAACACAGTTTCAGAACGCGTTTATTCTTACCATGGATTCGTTGTTTTGTGTCGAGTTCAATTTAAATGAATTTAAATTAAATTGGGGATTACAGAATGCGAGTTTCATTCTGGTGAGTGAACCCTCTCCCGTCCAGACGACAGCTCCGTTGAAGGGTTCGTTTCGGAGGTTGGCTTGAACCGTTTCCTCTTCTGCTTCATCAAATCAGAACTGTGTTGTTATTGTCTGGCACGGCCTGTGTTGTTGTCCCACAGCCCAGCGGACAAAGAACAACCACTGGTTCAGAATGAAAACAGTGGCATAGTAACTGCTTGTCAAGGTACGCAGTAGTCTCGTTTGATGGAATTTGCCGTTTTAACAAACTTTATTCCAGATATACACACGGTAATGTGACCGGTGTTATTCCGTGTTGTGTGTCTCTTTTAAATGAAGAGTCGGACAACATCTCCTGCTTTGACCGTGAATTCATCTGATAACGATAAAACAAACCCACAAACCCACAGAACCACAAAACTCAGGAAAACGGAAGAGGTGAGGGGAGACCACCGTTTAAGGGGACAGGACAAGCATTATACGGGGGAGGAGCTCAAATAGAAATTGATAAACATAAAAATAAAACAATGAATAAAATAAATAGAATATGAATAATAAAAATGTGTTTCATGTGTAATGATACATGTGTGTACATAAATAACAATGCTACATGAGTAGATTCATGTTTGTATTATCTGGAAGGTATATTAGGTTGGGTTTGTGGAGCTAATGCTATGGAACCTGGGAATTGGCATCAGTGTGCTAATGCTAACCGGTAGCGAGTACTACGCACAGAAGGGATCACTGATCCCAGCCCAGCAGCAAAAAAGTAGTGACTTCTGAACTAACCCTTTAAATAAAAACACCAAAAATGTCACCCCAAACCCCCTCAGGTTGGAATTAGAACTTAATCGGCGGTATTTGTGGGGACAGCCTCCCAAGTATGGCATGTTCCGCGGACTAGGAACAACAACATGTCATCGTGTGTATGTGTCGTATAATCACACACTTCCAGGTATCTCAATGGAAGGAGTGGTAGGTGGCCAACAGTGATGTTATTGATGTTGCCTCAGTCTCAGGTATAAATCACCGTACACACCAGTCATACCCGCTTTTATCTCCACCATCCATCCTGCGGAAATGACACGGCAAAGAAGCCGGATGTAACACAGAGACTCGGTGTGTGTGTGTGTGTGTGTGTGTGTGTGTGTGTGAGAGTGTGTATGAGCATGTGTCTGTGTGTGTGTGTGTGTGTGTGTGTGTGTGTGTGGTGTGTGTGTGTGTGTGTGTGTGTGTGTGTGTGTGTGTGTGTGTGTGTGTGTGTGTGTGTGTGTGTGTGTGTGTGTGTGTGTGTGTGTGTGTGTGTGTGTGTGTGTGTGTGTGAGAGAGTGTATGAGCATGTGTCTTTGTGTGTGTGCGTGTGTCTGTTCCTGAGTGTTTGTGTGTGAGTGTGTGTGTGTGTGAGTATGAGTGTGTGTGTGTGTATGTTTGTGTGTGTGTGTGTGTGTGCATCTCTCTCACTAGAGCGGAAGATAAAATGCACTGACGGCCCCAAAATAAATAAAAATAAATTGGATCCAGATATTAAAGTGCTGGGTATGCTGTGTATATATTTGATGTGAAGACTTTGACCTTAAAGGACAAGGCTGGCATACGTGTGTGTGTGTGTGTGTGTGTGTGTGTGTGGTGTGTGTGTGTGTGTTCTTATTTGTGCCGATATCTAGCGCAAGCAGAAAGAGTGACAATGTTTTTCTCTCCTAATCACCAGAATATCCTGTCTCTGCCTGGCTCTTAGATTCGACGTGGTAAATTTCCGTTGTTAACCCCGAAAGCACATAGAAAGCAAAACACTGATCCGTCCTTGTCTTGTTTTTGTCCCAAGAATCTATCCATATGCACAAGCTCTTCCTTTGTACTATTTGTCCAAACAACTATGTTGCTTGGCAACAGAGAGATGTGCGCCCGAGGATGGAACAATGCAATGCACAGGAATGTATTGACCATCGAACAATGATGTGCTAGAGGTATATGGTGTAGTTTTCCGATTCCGATAACATAAAACATAAATAACATAAAACAGCTGGGGAGCTCTGTGGCTTTTCTTGTGCATCTTTTTGGACAACAATGGAAGCTAAGAGTCGCTAAGAACGGTTGCAGAGGGAATCCATAATGTTGTGGGTCATGGTCGGAATGTTGTGGCTATCTGCAGGAGAATAATTACCATATAGTATACCACGTATGAAATCTACTGTAACTGTTGGCACGACGGCAAATACAGAAAAAGTAATGCAAAAATAAAATGATGACCTTGTATGTCTATGGCTAACGGCCAATCTCTCTCCAGTTGTGTTTTTTGTTGTTGTGCAGAACATAAGCATGTTTGTAGCTACTCCAATGTCTTATCTATTTTGTATATTTATTTTTCAGTTTCAATATGATTTAAAAATCCTAGGAATGCTTACTCCCCATTCCCTCATGAGTGCAAAAGGTATAGACATTCAACATTAATAATAGCTACTCCAATTTAGACTGCATACCTTATACACTCACTTCTACAAAGTGCCTTAATGTAAATATAATACTTTGCCCTCTTCTGTTTTCTCATTTCAGGCGGCCCAAGTACTCACTCTCTCTCTCTCTCTCTCTCTCTCTCTCAAGAGTGGAAGACCTGTCAATGAATTATGAATGTTGAACAAGATGACCTCCTCTCAGCAGCAGCCGACGATGAGAGGTCCTAGGCTGAACCGGGCCTTGTCCGACCCATTGCTTGTGCTGCTTCTAGCCCTCCAGCTTCTGGTTGTGGCAGGGCTGGTGCGCGCTCAGACCTGCCCGTCCGTCTGCTCCTGCAGTAACCAGTTCAGTAAGGTGATCTGCACGCGGCGGGGGCTCCGCGACGTCCCCGATGGAATCTCCACCAACACCCGGTACCTGAATCTCCAGGAGAACCTTATCCAGGTCATCAAGGTGGACAGCTTCAAGCACCTGAGGCACTTGGAGATCCTTCAGCTGAGCAAAAATCATATTCGCAACATTGAACTCGGGGCCTTCAATGGACTGGCAAGCTTAAATACCCTGGAGCTCTTCGATAACCGCCTCACCACTATCCCCAACGGAGCGTTTGAGTACCTTTCCAAACTGAAAGAGCTCTGGCTAAGGAATAACCCCATAGAGAGCATCCCCTCCTATGCTTTCAACAGAGTTCCCTCGTTACGCCGCCTAGACCTCGGGGAGCTTAAGCGCCTCTCTTACATATCTGAAGGAGCCTTTGAAGGGCTGAGCAACCTGCGCTACCTGAACCTGGGCATGTGCAACCTGAAGGAAATCCCCAACCTAATTCCCCTGGTGAGGCTGGACGAGTTGGAAATGTCTGGGAACCAACTAGCTGTCATCAAGCCTGGCTCATTCAAGGGGCTCATTCACCTGCAGAAGCTATGGATGATGCATGCCCAGATTCAGGCCATTGAGAGGAACTCTTTTGACGACCTGCAGTCTCTCGTGGAGCTAAACCTGGCCCATAACAACCTGACCCTTTTGCCCCATGATCTGTTCACGCCCTTGCATCACCTGGAGAGGGTGCACTTACATCACAATCCATGGAATTGTAACTGTGATATTCTCTGGCTGAGCTGGTGGCTGAAAGAGATGGTGCCCGCGAACACTAGTTGCTGTGCTCGCTGTAGCTCCCCGTCCAGCCACAAGGGACGCTACATTGGGGAACTGGACCAGAACTACTTTCATTGTTATGCTCCTGTTATTGTGGAGCGCCCAACAGACCTGAATGTGACCGAGGGCAGCCCTGCCGAGCTGAAATGTAGGGCCAGCTCTTTGACCTCCGTCAGTTGGATTACCCCCAACGGCTCCGTCATGACACACGGTGCATACAAGGTCCGCATTTCTGTTCTCAACGACGGTACTTTAAACTTCACCAATGTTTCCATGCAGGACACGGGCACGTACACGTGCATGGTGAGCAACTCGGCGGGTAACACGACAGCCTCGGCAACGCTGAACGTGTCCTCAACAGAGAACAGTGGCTTCAGCTACTTCACCACGGTCACCGTGGAGACCATCGAGACGCCGCACAACGAGGGCTTCACCACTGTGCAGCAAAACGTGAGACCCACCGCGTCCGGTCCGTGGGAGTCTATGTCCTCTGCCACCACCACCACCACCGCCTCCACCACCACCACGGCTCGGAGCCCGCACTCCACCCGGGCCACGGAGAAGACGTACACCGTCCCCGTGACGGAGCTGGGCGGAGAGGGCTCTCTCAACGGACTGGACGAGGTCATGAAGACGACCAAGATCATCATCGGCTGCTTCGTGGCCATCACGCTGATGGCGGCGGTCATGCTGATCATCTTCTACAAGATGCGGAAGCAGCACCACCAGCAGAACCACCACGCGCCCACGCGCACCATCGAGATCATCAACGTGGACGAGGACTGCTCGACGGGCGGGCCCCGCATGGAGGGACACCTAACCCTCCCCCCGCTGGAGCATGAGCACCTCAACCACTACAACACCTACAAGAGCGCGTACAACCACGTGTCCACCATCAACTCCATACACAGCTCCGCACATGAACCTTTGTTGATCCGGGCCAGCTCCAAAGACAATGTGCAAGAGACCCAGATCTGATCCGAGACCGCTTTGGTTATTTTCTTTTTGCGAAATGGAAACGGAATAAAAACTGATTCATTCAAATATAAAAGACGATATTTACAAGACAACAATTGGTTAAGAGGACAAGTGGTGTCGGCCCGTGAAAGGGGCCGTCGGACGTGTCATTGGCTAATCATTTGTTGGTGATGTTTATTCAATGACTTTGGGAATTAGGGTATGTCTACTGTTTCAAAAAGTGTCTTTACAAAACAAAAAGTTATTTATTTAAGAAAAATATTGTGGTTAAATTGAGAAAAAAATGTATTCTGCAGTTATTTTTTTAGCTCTCAATTCATTGTTTTTCTTTCATTGTTGATATTGGTTTACTAATATACTTAAAAAAAGAATGGTAATCATTTAATTTAATTCAATTGCTTTCTGAAACATGACGAGCCGTTTCTTAAGTGACGCATATGGGGAATGGAGTACTCGTCTCATCAACTCTATCGTACACACATCCAACAGAACACCTTCATTGGGCTTCAATGTCATCACAGGACAAGTTTACAGTGGGGGAACACTTTTATTATTACTTTTGCAAAAATAAACAGCCAACAATTAGAGATCAATACGTAATGCTATGATTCATACTGTGCATTTATGAAGGAACCGACTAAATAGTAGTTTATTTTTTTTCTATACATATACCCATTACCTGTTTGCTTTTTGAGCTGTGCAAAGATGTCCACAGATTCTGAAATTAACGATGTCATTTACTAGCATACAACTGCTTGCTAATCAGGGAGGGTCTTAATGCAAAAGCAATCATCGGGTACAACAAACAAAAGGTCCTAATTGGAACGATACAAATCAAACAGTAAAATACACACGCCTGAAAAATGAATAAAAGCGCTATGGTTAACTTCACATCACTTCTCTCACGTCCAAAAATCACAGATACCTACTTACCGGAAGACTTACTACAAGTTACATTCTATAGATTACGGCCACGGTGGAGCGAGCAGAGCGTTCACCCCCAGCCCCCACCCCCACCCCAACCCCCAACCCTTACAGTATTGCTACTAAGGGGCAGTTAGAGGCTGTCTTAAATCCTTTATGCAGCTGCATGAGCACATTGTCTGCCATCCGCTTGCCTATCACACATGGCCAGTGCGCGACAGTCCCAGATCCACACACCACCCCTGCCAAGCACAGGACACCAGGGCCCAGAGAGGCCGTCCTGCCAGGGCTTATACCACACGGGGCGCCAGGGGAGGGCATATGGGAGCGGGCATCGAGCAGATGTTTCCGGTGGCACTAGCGTCTCATCGCCGCTCTGAGCCTCGACTCTGAGCCATTTCCATTTTAATTGACGTGCCCATGGGTTGAGGGACAGATTCGCCATCGAATGCACTGAGGAACTCTAGAGTCACTTGCCAAGTCTTCACACTGGAAATGTGTGCTGTTAGGTCGTCTTGGTTACGTCCAAGACTCTGAAAGGTGTCTCCTGAGAGGCCATCCTGCAAGGTTTCCATTTTATCTCTACTACCAGTCACAGATGTATTAAATCCATGTCACAGCCCTACGGTTATCCACAGTGGGCCCGGATTAGACCATAGACCTGTAATTATACATACTGCAGATCTCAAGGCAAACTGCACAACCAGTGTTTGATTGAAATACACATTTTTCTCAATATATGCTTCAACAACTACCAAAATCTTGAAAATAAAATAAAGTACAAGAAAATTAAATACAAAAATATAATTAGAGAAATATAAGATAATTGAGTGATTGCCTCCCTGGATAACATTCATGTTAAAGATGCACTGATGTTGAGTGTGTGTTCATTTAATAAGTTGTTAACCATGGAATGAGGTGTGTGTGTGTGTGTGTGTGTGTGTGTGTGTGTGTGTGTGTGTGTGTGTGTGTGTTGATTTGATCCACAGTTGATTTGATAGCGGGAACCGAAAGAAAGCAAACAAGTGTGACCCTTCCTTTACTTTGTTGAGTTGAAGGTAAACGACAAATATGTTAGACGCGTATATATGTAGGAAGTATTAATATTTTCGTCACTGCTCTTAATTCATACTTTTGTTTTATTTGTTGGATTGATTGACTGTTTGTTTGTTTGTTTGTTTGTTTTAGAGAGGAAATGCTGTTCTAGCGGTAGATTTATATGAGCATATGTTTTGAGAATAAAACAAACAAAAATAAAAAAGTTTTTAAAGTTTGATTTTACATGTGCCAACAACTTGTTCTGAAAAGTGACAAAGAGAAACAAGCTGTAAGAAGAAGATAATACATTGATTTTCATGTAAACATTCTTTAATGACCTTTAAAAGATATGAAGATCAATTATAGGAACACAGTTTGTAGTTCAGACACAAAATATGGTTAAAAAATAAACTATTGTTGTTTTTTGTATTGTCTGATTCTTATTTCCGTTTAGGGCACATGATGGAATGCACTATCCACACAAAATGCATACATTAACTATGAATTATGTTCATGTTGTTCCAGTAGTTTGAATGTTCACTATTGTCTAATAAAGGAAGTACTGCTTAATGCACATGTTGTGAGAAATAGCAGACTGCAACATCAACTTATTTTTTGCCAAAAAATCTCAGGAAAGTTGGGCCATTAGCATTTTTTTTTCTGAATCGGACCAACAGAGAACCAAATCCTCGCCCATTGCCGCTAATGTTTTCTCTGATTTCTTCACGGAAACAGAGTGGATGTTGTATAGACCGTGGTTGCTTCACAACACACGTATGAAGCAGTACTCTCTTATACTACAGAAAGCCAAGCGTGACAGATCCCCTTTTAAGGCAGGTTTGAGATTATTTTCCCATTATATTATATTATTATAAGTATAACGGGTTGTCAGGCATCCATAGTCGTTGCTGTGGTTACAATTTATTACGGAACAGATAACATCAATATCAACATCTACTGGAAACAAAGCTTTATTGTTTTCCCCTTGACATGACAAGCCAGGACGACGTTACATGCGTGTTGTGCTATATGATAGTCATATTATACTATCACAACGGACAAAAATGTAAACACAGGGACGCTAGGCTCTCCCAATGCTAACATCCAATCTGAATATAGAATGTAAATCTCCTTCACTTTGCTTTTTATTTGCCAGCCTCCCACGAGTATGGCTGCACTGTCAAAGCGTTGCACATTTTAAGTTCTGTTATGCGTTCGGTCTACAAAATGTTTAACATGCATTATGGATGGGATTTAATATTATCGAAGCGGGGATATTCATGAATTACTGAAATATTTAAAGACATACATGTGAAATACAGTAGATCTGACAGTTTGACAATGGAGTCACCGAAGATGCTGGGACTGGCCCGGCAAAATGGGATGCAAAATGTATGCTTTGAAATGGTTTGAAATGGTACAACACCAAGGGCCTTTGAGATAAACATGATGTATCAAATGTTGAGGTTTGTTTTCGGAGGAAAAGGAAGGCAGTGAGCTCCTTGGGAACTGCTTCTAAGTGAATCATCCAAATCAAAGTGCATTCCCTGCTGCTGCCGTCAGACGCACTCATCCCCACATTGTGTTGAAGTTCCATCTTGTTGATGTCTTGACAGAATTGCCACTCAAAATGTGCTGACACATGATTCCTTCCTTCCTTTTTCTTTTTCCTCGACCATAATAGGCCATGAAGGAAATAAATAAGGTTGCAGATATAAACTGCATCTTGGTGCGGTATCTTTGTGCAGCAGATCAACTGAACACATGGAGTTGCTACACTGGACAGCAGTGAAGAAACCGTGTCTATCACAACTGGACCTTCTGTAGACAACCCCTGTAGATCAGATTGTCACAGCCAGTTTCCAAGTTGACCATAGTTGTCAAAGCAGTGTCCATTTAGTGAAGTAACAGACCAACACAGACCACCACACACAGGCTATCGATGAAAGGGACAGTCTAACACACTTAACGTGAAAAGGCTTAACGTAACTTAAAGTTCCAAAACAGCGATCAATAATCACCAAATGTCTCTGGCATATGTCTTGTCATTAGCACTTTCACAAAAATCAAAACCTAAATCCTACTATTACGGCAGTTATGTTACATTAAGTGTTTTCCTCTCATAAAGCTGCCTTAAGACTTTTCCTTACTGGCTCAATAGAGAGGAAAACACTCAATGTCACATAATGTCCATAATGGTAGGATTTAAGTTGAGATATTTTGACAGGTGAGTGCTAATGACAAGACATATGCCAGAGAAATTTGGTGATTATTGATTGTGGTTTTTGTAACTCTTAGTTAAGTCTTTTCACGTTAAGCGATGCAAAGAAAGATCAAGTCAAAACTCTCAATTTAAATGCACAACAATGCTTAACAAACCCAAGACAGCCATTAACTAATCAGTCAACAAGTGTGTGGAAACAAAATGCAACAACCAGCTCAACGAGATGCAACACTGCGCCAAAACCAGCAAAGACAAATGAGTCTCACTCACCAATGATGTTCACTTAAAGACCAAATCCATTCTCCTGTCCTTCTGGATGGATCGATAACCCGGTCATAAAGCTGATCACTGCTTTCAGATCCAAAATAAGTTGCCTTTCAATAGCTATGGAAGCTAATGCAGTGAGTCGGGATTGTCCTGTTCTGTTCCTCCATATGTTTTTATAATAT
This sequence comes from Muraenolepis orangiensis, assembly GCA_027704905.1. Classification (NCBI taxonomy): domain Eukaryota; kingdom Metazoa; phylum Chordata; class Actinopteri; order Gadiformes; family Muraenolepididae; genus Muraenolepis; species Muraenolepis orangiensis. The sequence goes on from CM051010.1 coordinate 22,787,132, forward strand.
TAAAAGGTCCTTTCCGCAGATGCAGTGGTGATGGGGATCGTTAAAACTTTTTCATAATGTCCATCTTTACACTGAATGGTCGTCTTGAAAAGGGTACTAACAACAATTCCGCAACAACATCATCTTCACCTGTTGCCATTTTGACGTAAAAAACCTACGTAGGAAAAAACCAACGTAGCCCTACGCTAGATCCGAGCCAGTGAACCTTCTAGGGCACTATGGAACTGTGGAGATATCTGAAAGAATACGCCCATTGGCTACAAATCACTATATGATTGGTTGATCAAATTGTCAATCCAAACGTACGTTCTCATTCAGTCTAAGGGCCAAAGTCATTGGGAATACTTTGGTTGAAGGATATTCTTCCCAGCAACCCAGAAAAATATCTGATTGGTTGCATTGTTTTTCCAACACAAAACCATCAATCAAATGCGTAGGTGCATGGACCGAGAAAGACAAACAAATCAACGTAACACTTTAATATAACAGATAACAACACAGATACGATTCTCATTTATTAATTTTATTAAAATTGTATTAAATTGTATTAAATTGTTTTACAATTTATTAATACAATTAATTAGATATTTTTTTCGTTTCATCTGAGAGTTCCAGGGTCTTCTCTGAATACCTTGAAGGCCCTGATGCTTCACCACTGCTGGACAGTAGACTACCCACATCTCTCTGTGTATTAAGGATTCATGTCAAGTATGAATGCATATTACTCTAGATCAATTTGAATGACATTATTATTGTAAGGATGGTTGAAGGCTCGCTTTTAGTATAATATAGTTGATAATTTATTCATCCAATTCAGATGAATAGTTGAATATTTAAAATACATTCTTAATGTTCAGAATAGGAGGTTAGAAAAGGTAGTCGATGTTAAAATAAGCAAATTATAGATATTCATTGGGCATGTATCTGTGCTTGTGTGTGTTTCATAAGGCTTGTAGGAAATGCAAATATAGGAAAACTGAATTGACAATCTCAACTAAGTTGCTTTATTAAATAATGAAAATATACACACCGTGTTCAAAATGAACTTCTTATTAATTTATGATTTTGAATAAGTCTGTGCGTTGTCATATTGGAATAATAGGGCAAACAATCGCACAGTTCTTGCTTTGGGCTTTTTGAATTAAATTAAACAAACGCAACTTTATACAGAGTTATTTTAGGCAAAATTAGGTTTCATTTAATAAGGAATGATGTTGACATAAAAAATGTTATATAATGTGTATGTTTGATACATACAATGTCCTAATAATATCCTATAAGATTATTTATATCACGCCTGATTGAGAGCAACTGAACTTTGAAATGTACAATTGAAAACCTTTAAACTCTTTATCATTCATCAATGACTCATCTCTATTTATTCAGCAGGCTTTGTTTCCCCATCACAATTTAGCGTCAGATCCATTGCCCGCCCACAAACAGAGTCACAGAGCTATGGGGCCATTGGAATGGGTGAAATCAGAAAGAGGACTCATTCTGGGGAGCCTTGGCCCCATGCTGGCGGTCACTCAACTCCCTTCACCACAGTGAGCCTTATGGATCTCTCTAGCTGCTGTTGATGGTCTCATTGTCTATGTGGTGTACCTGCTCCCCCTTTGGCCAAACTACTTATCTCAAACCGCAGTTGGCAATGTGACAACATACACGTCTCACACACAAGGTGGTAAATCGCCACTGAGTGCTGACATGGTTTTGTGTGCCAGTGCATGTGTGTGTGTTTGTGGCAGTGTGTGTGTGTGTGTGTGTGGCAGTGTGTGTGCATGCCTGCGTGTGTGTGTGTGTGTGTGTGTGTGTGTGTGTGTGTGTGTGTGTGTGTGTGTGTGTGTGCCTGTATGTGTATGTGGCAGTGTGTGTATGTGGCAGTGTGTGTGCCTGTGTGTTTTTGGTGTGTGTGTGTGTATGTAGCAGTATGTGTGCATGCCTGTGTGTGTGTGTGTGTGTGTGTGTGTGTGTGTGTGTGTGTGTGTGTGTGTGTGTGTGTGTGTGTGTGTGTGTGTGTGTGTGTGTGTGTGTGTGTGTGTGTGTGTGTGTGTGTGTGTGTGTGTGTGTGTGTGTGTGTGTGTGTGTGTGTGTGTGACAGACCGTGTGTGTGTGTGCATGCCTGTGCATGCAGTGTATGTGTGTGTGTGTGTGCGTGTGTGTGTGTGTGTGCGTGCCTGTGTGTGTGTGTGTGTGTGTGTGTGTGTGTGTGTGTGTGTGTGTGTGTGTGTGTGTGTGTGTGTGTGTGTGTGCGTGCCTGTGTGTGTGTGTGTGTGTGTGTGTGTGTGCGTGCCTGTGTGTGTGTGTGTGTGTGTGGATAGAGCATCATCACTACAGCTTTCTGAGGTTTGTGTATAACATTTTATTCTAATGTGCTGTTTGGTTGACTTTAAAGATGGTAAATGGTTAACTTTCAGTAAAAATATGTGTTATGGATTTTCAGATGCCCTTCACAGTGTTAAAATCGATGTAAACATAAGTATTGTATCTAGCTCTCAAGGATGACTCACCAAGGGTAGCTAAAGATATCCAAGTGCTTTCCGAGTACGCAAAATGCCTCGAAATACATATAAAGAGTGTTTGACCCTGATCAGTTTGACCCTGAGGGTTTGACCCTGAGTGTTTGACCCTGAGTGTGTGCCACCAAGTGAGGCTACAGATGTGCTGAGCGACCTCGTTTTGGAGACCTGCTATTACACCAAACAGCAATTCAAGGCCTATAAAAGCTTGGAGGCATTTAACCAAATGGTGTCCGGGTTCGTAGCCTCTGTACAAGGAAATGCAACATGTTACTATATAATACATAATAGTTATATATATGAACATGATCCTATATAATAAATAATAGTTATAGATATTTATATGAACATACTACTACATACTACATACATTGAGACGATACGATGTCCAACTATACTATACTATGTATATGATTTACTATATAGTAACATGCTCCTTTATTACTGTTATGTATTATATAGTAACGTGTTGCTATATATCTATATATTTTATTATATAGACGCATGTTGCTATATATCTATAACTATAATGTATTATATAGTAGCATGTTGTTATATATATTATTATGTTTTTATTTTCCCGAGGTTAAGCGTAGGTTTCCAGTCCACATTACATCTGTCCCAGCTCATAGCGGGCTGTCCCCAAACAAAATGCTTCTCTCTCGCTCTTCAGGACGTCTTTAGTTGTTGTATCATTACATTCCAGTCATTTAGCAGACGCTTTTATCCAAAGCGACTCACAATAGTGCGTTTCAACAAAGGAAGGTAAGAGAACTCGTCACCAGAAGTCAAAAGTGCATTTCATTTCTAACATTTATATCTCTATCTATTCATTTCTATCTCGACTTATTGCTGAAATCCAAGCTTCTCTTCTCTCTTCAGTAAGCTTTTCAAACTCCTCCCCTTGATTACGTTTAACAGAAGGTATACGGAATAGTCCTACGCCGTCCTTTTACTTCCACAGCCAACTATAACCCAATGAACCATGTGGTTTTCTTCACTCGAGCGTCTATATTGTGACTCTGTGTTTACGTTTGAAGGGCTCCAACATGGCGGATAGCAACCGTTGTCAAGGTTTTAGTCACATGGGTGAAAACCAAGAATTAGTATTAATATTATTATGATTATTATTATTATGTTTAAGCTTACATTAATACATGGTGTCATTTGTCAATTTAATTGAATAACATCTACAGTGTATTTGTATGGATTGAGCATATCAGCTGTTCCAGGGATAAAATAATAATAATAATAAAAAATATGGCAGTTGGTCCATAGCTCTTAAGAAAAGGGAAAAAAGGGACTATTGAGTGCAAATAGTGAATAGACAAGCAGACAGTTAATTAAAAAAAAGCATTTGAAAATTCCTCCTGTAACACAAATGAGTCAAGGAAAGCCATGTTTGAAATGAATATCTAACCTGTAAACCCTCTGGGATATATGCTCGCAAGCAACATTATACTACTGATATTACAATATTCCATTGGCTCTTTAGTAATGCAGAAATAAACATATAATTAACACAATTATTCAGCTTCAAAGGTTTTGGGTACATTAGGCCACTTACAGACTATGTAGGTATTGACCGGTGTGCAAATTAAGCCAATTCTTAAGAATTAATTTCTGTCAGTAATTAAAACCTTTATCACACATGTTAGAGGAGCCATACAGGCCATCGACACTGGGGGCGTTGAATTCACAGTATGTGCAAATGACGCCCCATTCAGTTCATCTATCTACCGTCCTGGGACACTCACTCACTCACTCTCTAGCGGGGTTTGATAGTACAACACAATCGACACAGTAGGACCCACAAATACAAATTGGATAATAAAAAAACAACAAGAAGATAAAACAGATACATTTTTGTTTTTGTTTTATATAAAAGCTTTGGAAATGAAAAAAACCCTTTTGGATTGTTCAGTTGTGCTGAAACTGGTTTGTTGTTGTGTTTGGGTCACCAAGTCCGAGCAGGGAGACTTAACGTTCCAACCGATAACTGACCGATAATTATTGGATGTCCAGACCTGGAAGCAGTAAGCACAGCAGTGTGTTTAACTATGACTGATTCATTAGATACATTTGGCCTCGTTATCATGAAAACAAGTTATCAAGTGGGAGATCTGCCGGAAAATGAAGCGTGAAGAGGAAAACTAAATATTGTATAAATGGGTAATGGTAAATGAGCATTCATTTATACAGCACTTCTAACCAAAGATCTTTAGAAGTTGTGTCTTCACATTCACCCATTCACACACACACACACACTGATTCACTGAGTGAATGAAGGGTGAATGGGGATGGGGGGGGATGATAACCTGCCCTACCTCTATCTACCTCCTGAGATACGATCAATAAATGAACACTCTATAGATAATATGTATCAATAAATATACAGTATATATTATTATATATATATATATATATATATATATATATATATATATATATATATATATTATTATTATAGTAATATATTTATTCAATTGAGGTTGAGAATTATGTGTTTTTGTGTCTTCGTGTTGTGGTTTGAATTGTTATGCCATTGTCTGCGTATATTTCTAACCAAAACCCTAACCCAATATATGTTTATATGACCTTATATGACCATAACAAATTAACCTTAACACATATACCCACTGAGTGTAAAAATGTACTCTCTGTACAAGAGTTAAAAGTCATCATTGTATTAGTGCAACTGTAAACTTAACAGGGCTTTAAATATGCTTCTATTAGATGGAATAAAGATAAACTTCTCATTTCCACACAAATTAAAATGTGACTCTTCACTTCAATTGATAATGTAAATTAATTAAAAAGACTTAAATAACTGAATTTGGAGTGCAATTAAACAGGTCCACCAATTACGATAATGACGCTTAAATGGTTTAGCGTCCGGTCTCAAAAGAAGATTACAACTGTTATCTGTTATTCACTATTCATAATTGTTCTGTAACTCATTAGGTAAAGTACCAGGCAAACTACCAGGCAAGGCAAGGCAAATGTAATTTAATTAGCTTAAATGGTTCGATTCAAGCACAAAAAACACAGTATTCACACTGGACTAAGATATAAAACTTGTAGAGCTATGTGAAGCATTTAGGAAACATTCATATATGTATACATATATATATATATATTTTATTTTTTTATAGATCCATCCACTACAAACAAAACCCTGATCCACATTTGGCTACTGAGTTTATTTGGACAGGTACAAAACCCTATTCACACCCCAGGGAAACACTTTCAATTCCAAACTCAGTAGGACTCAGAAACTCCGTGCGGGCGCCACTGTGAAGGCCCGGGGTGGTTAGCCCATTGGCTATATTCCTCTGGTGTTTCACAGGTTTGTGTTTCCTGTTTTGCTGCAGTCGAAAGAGAGAGACAGATAGAGAGAGAGAGAGAGAGAGAGAGAGAGAGAGAGAGAGAGAGAGAGAGAGAGAGAGAGAGAGAGAGAGAGAGAGAGAGAGAGAGAGAGAGAGAGAGAGAGAGAGAGAGAGAGAGAGAGAGAGAGAGAGAGAGAGAGAGAGAGAGAGAGAGATATGAATAACTAGGTAACTAGTCATCTATGTCATGCTCACAGCTGTAGGTCTGCGCCACAACCGGCTGACAGATAACATGACATGCTGCAGAAGTTGACGGTAGGATGGTTGTAGCAAGCACATATACACATAATAAACACATTCAAAGAACATACACAATACAGTCACTTAATTGTCTTTTTACATTTCTTGAATGATGTCTACTGATGTTACTAATTCATTTAAATATCCTGCTATCTTTCTATCTGCTATCTTTTCTGAAATGATTGTTCTCAAGTGATTATTCTCTAAACAAATCCATATTCATCAAGTGAGGAAGACAATTGTTTTCTCTTGCCGGCATGATGGGTTCCCGTACCGATTAAATGGTGTCTTAATAATGCATTAAGATTTCATAAAGAAAAACTCTCACATCGTGAGGCTAGGAGGTGTCAGCTCGTAGAATAACAACTAAAGGCACATGCTGTTAGTGTCGACACTTTCCAGATGGCAACAAATACCAATTCATCTTTCTGTTAGATACAGCGCCCGGGAATATCAGAGACGCATGTGTCACAAGTAGCAGATCATAACCAATAGTAGAAGAGGGATGCATTTCATAAATCAATGAATTATCGTTGAACTACTCAATAATAAAACAACTAAAAGCATACCCAAATAACCAATTAACCATGTAGCCAATTATCAATCAACAACCAACTAAAGAGTATATATGGTGGTGTCCATTATGGGCCCAAGCATAAGACATCTGTTTTCAGATTTCTGTGAAGAGAGAGTTATGGTTGAATGTATCCAACAAGTTTATCAAATGTTGACAGTTTGCACGCTTCTACAGCCTAATGTATGTAACGCATATTCTCTGAATATCTCTTGATATTTGAGCAGATGCTGTATGGATATACAAAATACGGTTACAACTTACGATATATACGTTTACGGGCCCACACAACAGCCGGTGTTAAAAGCTTCAGCTGCTTGTGTTATGCTAAGCGACAATTACCTGCTTCTGCAGACAGAAATGCAAATGTCCATGCTGTACTTTAAAATTGCCTTGACATAATGATTTATCTACTGTGTGTGTGTGTGTGTGTGTGTGTGTGTGTGTGTCATCCTTTTATACTTTATAGAATATGTATTCTTGGTTTTAAAAGAGAGAGAGAGAGAGAGAGAGAGAGAGAGAGAGAGAGAGAGAGCAAAGAGAATGAGAAGGGAGGAGAGCGAACCCTCTCCTCCCTTCTCATTCTCTTTGCTCTCTCTCTCTCTCTCTCTCTCTCTCTCTCTCTCTCTCTCTCTCTCTCTCTCTCTCTCTCTCTCTCTCTCTCTCTCTCTCTCTCTCTCTCTCTCTCTCTCTCTCTCTCTCTCTCTCTCTCTCTTACTCTTACTCTCTCTCTCTTAAAGAAGAGGAAGATGGGGGAAGGGGTAAAGAGCTTAAAGAGCTTTCTTTAAACAGCTTTTATACTAAAAAGAGTGAGGAAATAGAGAGGACAACAGAGGGGAGAGAAGGAGCGATAGAGGGAGTGAGATAGAGAGATGGAGAGAGAGATAGAAAGAGGGTGATGGAGATAAAAGAAAAGAGGGCTATTCCTCTGTCATATAAATGCCCTGATTAATCCTCAGACTGTTGACGCTCTGTTTCCATCTGTCCATCCGTCCATCCGTCTGTCTAGGAGTCCATCGCACCTCCTGTTCATACCTTCCCTTTCTCACTCCCAGCTGCCATCTTCAGCCCACTTATCCTACCTCCCTTGCTTCCTTCCTTCCTTCCTTCCTTCCAAGCTTACTATCTCCCTCCCTTCCGTCAAATCACAAGCATCTGTCCCTTCTCCGTTATGTCTCCCACCTGGCGTCCAGGAGAGATAAGGAAGCGTCATTAAGGTCTGCTGTTTGTTTAGAGGCGCTAGTTAAACATCTGGCCAGCAGACTCACACACCGCCCAGAGGAGACCGCGGACCAGACCATGAGCAGACAAAAGGTACCGGGCCACTCTACAGCAGCTAGGGAGCGTACCTCTGGCCCTCTTCATCATAGTTAAGTACTTCTGTACCTCTTCATCATATTTAAGTATTGTCGTTTGTATTTGATGGTGGTGTTTAGCTGTCTTACTTCCGCCCTCTTCCCTGCTTTTGTCGGCGAAAGCAGTTAAAGCAAAACGATGAAATTGCTTGTTTCAATTCTATTACAAGCACATGTACATGGACGCGTTGTGTGAAGAGAAATTCCCATTGGCTATTTCAGCACTATTGATTGTTACCTGTAAATAATATAAATAGCTCGTTTCACACAATTAAAACAAATCAAATTCAAATAGTTGGCCGATGAAGCTTTAACACACATTTCAATCATTCAAGCATACTTGCCTAAAATAATTGGACCAAACGAAGAAAGCAGAAAACAGCAAAAGTGGATTAGGATGATTGGTGCTTGGTGACTGAAGTGAGAGTGAAGCACAAAGACACTCAGAGAGTTGGTCAGTATTCGTGTTGCACTTAGTCACGAAAGGAACTAAATAAACGGGAATAAACAAAGAAGGACGGTCTTAATCACATATTGTGCTTGTTAGCCTCTTCCATCACCAGGGATATTCTATCTAACTAACAGCAGGTTAGTCACGTTAATATTTTACATTAGATTCACTAGGGGGTAGAAGAAGAACAAAATCACATAGGTTCATTACCAGGCCTTCCATAACTGACAGTTAGTCTGGGTTCATTTCTTAATTTGTCAGGTTTAAGGTTGTCTATGTGATGAATGGCCTACGATTGCTATATAAATAAACTTGCCTAAATGTATTACACATTTACCTACCGAACAGCCAGACAACAATCTCAATTGAACTAATGACTGGCCAGCTAATTAAATTCAGTGTGAGATTACACAGCCGAATAGTTAGCAGTTACTAACTAACTAAATGTTACCATTAACCTTCAGAACTCTGGTCTAACATCACTGTTACAAAAATGTTTTATATTCTTGTGAACTTGCAAATATCTGCCTGAATGTTGTTAAAACTGTATTTTTATAATATTCTATCAAGCATTATATCAATTAGATATGCCAAACTGTTTCATGTTGTGTTCAGACTAGAGGAGAACATAAATAGCATATAAATATAAATAATATATCTTTGACATGAACTCAATAGAAAACAACTGCACCAACAATAATTGGGGACTATAGAGTGGCAGCATGGCAATTATAAGAAAATCTGAAATAGGTATTAATTATTACAAAATATATATTGCTATCACACTAGTAGAAGCAAGTAATTGAGGACACATTCCTGAATTGATAAAAGGAAAAGAGGAGAAACACAACCATTACCATAATGGAAAACACCAGCATTTTAAACATGCACGAAAAATGTCCATCAGAAATTCCTTTCTTTAAATATGATCCATTTTAACCAGCCGAGTAGCAAGACACATCTCGCTTCCGCGAGGCGCCCGTTGATTACCATTGAAGGGCCGTCAACAACTGAATGGACGAAAGGATAGCTTCCCTCATTAATTCGGTATGCCAAACATTTCCGCAGACCGCAGTAAAGACTTCATATAAATACCACCTCACTCCAATGTTTTATTTTTGCATTTTAATAATGGCTACATAATTAAAACTGAGCCAAGAGATGGACAAAACTATCCACAAGTCAAATTCGTCAAGTCTTCTATGGAGGATTCTATGACTAAATCGAAAGAGAGTAACTTTTGTTTTTCAGCGCTGCCGATGAGGCGACGTAACGTGTAAATTTCCCCAGATATGGTAACGTTAACTGTGAAAAGTGTTTCATCGCAGACTGTCTCATTACTTCCCAAATACATCTCACGGGTCTGTTGTTTTTACCCTTGCACTCCTGGGGAATAGCGTTGTGCGTAGAGGGTTGCGGCCCTCCCTGCCTCCTCCCCGGCTCTCCATCTCTGAGGACCACCCATCTTAGCACTTTGGAAGCAGACGGTACACAAGAGGAAATAAAAGGCACAGCGGGACACCATCAAAGCAGTTGTGTTTCATTTAACCACAGACAACATTTTTTTTTCGATGTTTCCTGTTGCGTTGGCATTTGTATATGATGTATTTTTTTGGGGGGGTTTTAGGTTTTTAAATACGTACATATTCAGAGTGAAACATTATACACAACAGGGGGGAAACGTTATACACAACTTTGCATAAAATAAAAACACTCCTTGGAAGCCAAAAATGGAAGCAGCATAACATATACACACATACTTCACGACTCTCAATACCGTCTTGCTAAAGCGACACAAAATTAAACGACTCAATCAATTTCCTCACAACTCCTTTGCCGCCGCCATTTACCAGATTATAGGGTACAGTCGAGACTCACCATTTTCCTCCCAGAAAAACACACACACACACACTCACACACACAAACACACACACAAACACACACATAAACACACACAGATTATTCTAATTTCCGGAGGCTCTGGGGAAAGGGCATGGGAGTAACGATTAGACTCGCCACTATTTGTTCATAGTCAGTATAAAGATAATGGGGTGCCAACAGTCGACCAAAGATAACTAACTAATAACGTGATTCCCCAAAGGAAGACAGTGAAGAAAATATGAGTATGTCAAAAACAACCTATGTATATATGTGTGTACCATCTGAATTCATATCATTGAATTGAATACATATATTTATTTTTTGTGTGTGTATGTGTGTGCGTGTGTGCGAGTGTGTATGTGTGTATGTGTGTGTGTGTGTGTCTGTGTGTGTATGTGTGTGTGTGTGTGTGTGTGTGTGTGTGCGTGTGTGTGTGTGTGTGTGTTTGTGAATATGTGTGTGTGTGTGTGTGTGTTTGTGTGTGTGTGTGTGTGTGTTTGTGTGTGTGTTTGTGTCTAACCCTGGGTGTATTGTTATTCTACAGGCGTCTATTGTCCATAGACCAAAAAAAGGTACATTAATAAGTGAATGGAAACATGGTGGGTTTAATTGACATGAGTACTGTATTCTGTTTGTCCCTCTGGGAGGAACACCGACGCTGGGGAATGCATCAGCTAATTAGTCGTGTAGTATTAGTATTACAATGCTGCTGGAGTCTCCCCCTGTTCTTTCTCTGTACACACAACGAGGCACATACATTTCCAGACTATGAATTGTCAACCTTTATTCAGAAGCTGTACCCATTGTTGTCTTTGTATACCTATACCGTGTGTCGGTGGCATGCAGTGTGATATATTTCATTAGGACGCCTCGTACCGCCCACCACATACACTGTTACTATTGTTGTGTAATGCCAGACTCAGGGCCTTAATTGGAAGAAAACTGTTTTAGTCTTGGGTCTGACTGAAAAGCTGATACAAATAACCACGTTCGATTAATAGAAGCCTCACTGTGCAAGCAGTAAATACAATCCGTGAAACATATTGTGAATGCAAGTTAAATTGCACTGTGATGTTTATGTCAGGCACAAGGATTCAGCAGAAATCGCTTAATTCACCAAATGCTTTGATCCAACATGACTTCCACATTAGTAAGTACCACTCAATAGTAACTATAGGAACTGGCAACAACTATTAACTAACTACTGGGCGTCAGTTTAGCTCAGGAGGTAGCGCGGTCGCCTCACAACCGGAAGGTTGCTGGTTTGATCCCCGCCTCCTCCTAGATGAGATTCAGTTTCACTCCAGTATTTCCATGGAGAAATACTCCGTTGCAACCTTGTGATGGTTGTCAATAAGCCTTCTGAACGCTTGTTGTTGTTTCTGAGCTGGCAGAAATCATGTTCTCTCTTCTTATCATGTCTTAACTGTGAATACATTTCTAGATTTATTATTTATTATAGACAACACTGCCACCAGCCATTTACAATGGCTACTTGAGGGCTCCGCTCAAAGACAAGGACACAGTGTAGAATTACAGTTAATACATTTAGATTTAATTTAGTTATATTTTGTTTATACTAGTTTAGTTTAGTTTAGTTTGTTGTTATTTAGTTTTTAGGTATTAGTATATTTTGTGTGCATTTATTCCCCTGTTTCAACTGTGGACCTTAATTTCCCTCAGGATAAATAAAGTCTCTTGAATCTTGAATGACAAATCAAGTATATTGCAGAGTTTAGAATAATAGTGAACAGAGCAGATGAATGCTACAGCTCTTCCTCCTAGTGTGTGTGTGTGTGTGTGTGTGTGTGGTGGTAGTGGCTGCTTTAACCTGTGAGCCTTGATTAACAAGGACCCACAGCTGTGCAGCCTCATCAGCCAATCAGTCCAACTCAGGCTAGGTGAAGCTGCTTAAACCAGGGGTTCTCAACCTGGGGTCCGCGGACCCCCAGGGGTCCATGAGCCATAGCCAGGGGTCCACGTCATTTTATATATTTTTTTAATTTTAAAATGCTGATCTACAGATGGGGACCATTTGCGTCAATCACACAAGCATATCGTGTTCATTACTCTCACCCATGTGAGCTTTGGGCCAATAGAAACTTTGATGTGATTGTGACACATCACGTCAATCAGGACTCATTCATTCAACAAACCATTTCTGATGCTGCGTAGCTCTGCTTATTAGCCATCCCACTATCTTGCCAGCTAAATACGGATCGATATTTTTGTCAGTCCGGTCAGTCCACATCTTCAAGTCATGCTAAGCCCAAGCGAGCTGAATTGAGAAAAATCGACAACAATTATGTAGTTATTATTTTTATAACAGCGACAGGAGACCGAAGTGTGTCATTTGCGTCTTCAGGTGCCAACAAAGCCATGAAGCCAGCCAAGCACCCTGTGTATTTAATATAAGGACAAAACTAAATAATGTTTACGATTCTCCAAAAAACACGGGCATGGGCTTCATTACTATGATGTGTTCTGTAACGTGTTATGATAACTTCTGTTATGATTTGTTAAGAGCTTTCTGCCAATGATTTCAATAAGGAGCAATACATTCATTATTTGAATAAGTTGAAGCACTTATGAAAGTCAGACATAGACTAGTCATTTAAAATGTCTGGGTTTATTGGGACTATGCCTGTTCATACTATACAGTTCATAGTCATAGGATTATGTCTTGTTACTCTACATTGTGTTACTCTTCATAGTCATAGGATGTCTTGTTACTGTTGTTACTGTTCATCTTGTTACCGTTCATAGTCATAGGACTATGTCGTGTTCCTGTTGATACTGTTCATCTTGTTACTGTTGTTACTGTTCATCTTGTTACTGTTCATAGTCATAGGACTATGTCTTGTTACTGTTGTTACTGTTCATCTTTTTACTGTTAACTCTTCTGAAAGATTTTAGGATAAATTATTTTAAAAGTATAAATGTTGTCAAGTTGAGTCAAAATACCTCTTGCATCTTGTTACTGTTCAGTCATAGGACTATGTCTTGTTACTGTTATATAAGTATATCATATATGTATATATATATATATACATATACAATATATATAGAAATATACAAAGTATATAAGTGGTATTAACATGAGGCAAATTGAAATGTGTTTCTGTTACTATGAAATGGGTATTTAGGTTAAACATTTTTATAATACAAATAAAAAAATCCAATGGCATCTAAGAGTACAAATGGTAGTAAGCGTATGTTTAATTGATTCCAAAGGTACACTTTGGACTCAAACTGAAGTGAATTAAAATCAACCTGACTTGTACAAAGTCACTCTACTGCACTCGACTGTTTCTCATTTCAGGACAGCTAAATTTATATTAAGATTTAAAGACCTTTTCAAGGTGAAAATGAACGGAACCTGTAAAATAAATGCATACATAATAAACCGGTGGATTACATGCTCTCGTGCCTCCGTGCTCACAAGCGGTTTATATTCATTATTGACTTGTGGATTCTCACCATATTGTGTAGCTATATTACATCATTAAGCTAAAAGATCTATACAGCAGCAGGGCGCCAGTAACACACAACTGAGTGTGCAGTAATTAGGTCTCCGGCAAGAAAGGCTTGATGTATGTAGGCTGCATTTGCCTGATGAAGTCTTTATAAAGATGGCCTATTATTTTATCGTTTGTCAGAACTCTGCTAATCTATCATCCATGCAGATGCATTTTTTAGTCTCTAATGGCGAGCTAAACCTTAGCGGAGGTGAGTTATGTCGGATGGGGGGGCGGGGGCTTTCTTCAAATAAACATTTCCATTTGGTTAGGAACACATGAAGCACTTCGCCAGTGTTTGCTTCAAGGCCTTCTCCTGACATTGGTAATGGAACCAATGATGAAGTAAAACTAGGAGGGAGGGGAACCAGCACTCGTATATCTGCAGGGAGGATGCCCTCAAGCTGTCTCCCAGCAAAATATGACCAGCACATTATTGACCTCTCGGGAGGATCTGAAGGTGGTATATAATAATATATTACGCCACAGTGACATGCTTCTTTCTACGTGACACTTCCATGACCAAGAATCAATTAGGGCGACAATTAACCAACTTTATTGCCCTGGATGGATCATATTTGTTTCATATATGCATTGTTAGTTAGTACTATATACATTTCCTCTCTGGGATGAATAAAGTGCATATCTTTCTATGGGTCTTTGCGTGCAAGTCAAAGTCAAGTCAAGTCTTTTTGGGTGCAAGTCAATCATAAGACTTTGTGAAATTGGACACATAAATAAAAGCAGACACTGATACATTTGCAAACAGTGTTGTAGATTTCTAATCAAACAATTTAGGTTGATCAATAAGAGTACGCATAGGGTGATTAAAGAGATTGTTTGTTTCATTTGTCTTAAATAGTTGGTGATTAGAATGTATGGAGATAATGGCCAAATAAATCCAGAAGGTGTCAGTAGGTTTACAGAAGCAACCCTGCCTCAGTGCCAGGGCCTGAAGTTAAGTTATTATGTCATCAGCTACTGTGGAAGGTGGATAAACAAAAATCAATGTCATAAGTTTGTGTATGGTTCTATACAAATATGCTATGCGGCCCAAAAATACACATAGCAGTTAAGAACTGTGTGTTTAGGTTATACCTTTTTTTAAATCCTAGCCCATGAGCATCAGTTTCAGTCAATGTTGAAGCTGCTTTCTCCTCAACCAAGGGAAACAGGGTTTTTGGCTAGCTATCTCAATGTTAGCTTGATAGCCAAAGACTTATCTACCCGAAAAATGACGAGACGAAAGTAGACACATCCACCAGCTCCACCAAGATGGCCTGTATGACTGTTCTACTGCCCATCAGCAGGATTGTCAGGAAGGCTGGCGCTGTCCTGGGGGTCCAGCTGGACTCCATGTTGGTGGTGTCTGAGAGGAGGATGCTGCGCAAGCTGCGTAGTATCCTTGACAACAACTCTCACCCTCTCCATCAGGTGCTGACCTCATACAGAAGCACCTTCAGCAATAGACTCATTCCACCCAGGTGCACCACAGAACGCCATAGGAAGTCCTTTCTTCCTGTGGCCATTAGACTCTTTAATTCCTCTACCTCGGGTCGTGAGAGGGACAGTGGAGACTCAGTGACCTGAGGCCAACGTACTTATTATTATTCTTTTTTGGTCAACGCACTGTAATCATCTCATTGTAACTTTGCACTGTAAATTCTATTTCAAATCCTAATTCACTTTTCACTTTTCACATGTCACTTTTCAGTTGAGTTATTTATTAATATATTATTACTGCCAATTTGCACTATACGTATTGTTGTGTATTGTATATACCTACGTATTACTGTAATAATACTGTAAATTTATCTTCATTTATCAATACATTTAGATTTCATTTAGAATTATTTTAACTATATTTTTGTTTATAATAGTTTTATTTAGTTAGTTGTTGTTTTGTTTTTTAGCTTAGGTATTAGTATTTTTGTGTGTGCATTTGTTCCCCCTGTGTCAACTGTTGCACCTTAATTTCACTCGGGATTAATAAAGTAATCTGAATCTGAATCTGAATCTGAATCCTGACGTTCCTCATTTTTGCATCTACAAAGTGAGGTTGCGTGAGTACTCGCCATATTTCCTTCAAACTGTTTAAGGAGATTGGACTGTATAAAAGCAGCCTGTGAACACTATTTTAATTATGGAATCCTTTAAGTGACTATATCATTGGATTATACGTATTACAATTTTCAACGATAACATTGATACAATTATTAATCATTACAAAATTCTAACCAATCACAAGCAAATTGACGCACCCACTCACCCACTGGTGTTTTCACCCCTTACGGAAAGAAGTTCAAGCGATACATAGCTGACATTAACTGCAATTACCTATGGCATCGCTAATGATATGAGGCCCATAAGCATGGTCGAAAAAGACGGCTTCAAGAAGCTAATGAAGGTATTGTGTGTATATGTTGTTGCCTGGGCAACAACATATTCTTGCAAACGGCACTACCTCAGCTTTACTCATTAAATGCAATACGGATTCAACAGATTGTTTCAGCCATGTAATTAGGTTAACATATTATTATTTACCTTCTATTGCGAATGTTTTTCCTAGTAGCCTAGGCTACACTACACCATGTCAGTGTAGTCTTGTAATGTTTTTGATAGCAAAAGTACATTTCATTCATATCATTAACTATTTTACTTTGTTACCCAGTATTCTAAAATGCTATTTGTTTTATTTAACTGTGGACATAGTAAGCTGTCTACTACACTTTGAAGTGACTTTCTTCATGTCATTAACTGTTACGAGGAGTTTTATTTAACATATTTCTATTGTTTATCTTCAGAGAGTGGGAGAGACAAGAGATTCGTAAGAGCAGTTGGGGTGTGCAAAATAATGATGAGAGCCTTCTTTTACTCTTGGAAGAACAGAGATCCAGCCTCAACCTTCACCAGATGGTCACAGAGTCGCATACAAGGTAGAAGACAGCAACAGTTTCTCCAACCTTATTTTAATGACATGCCTATCTTAAAGTGTGTCTGGTATTGCCATGTCAAACCATGTTGGCTCTGTTGAATTTTTATAACCTATGGGTTCTTATAATAAATAATGTATATAAACCACAATTAACCTTCTGGTTTCTTTAGGGTTCAGTTCTAAGCAGAATACTCTTAAAACATTAAATGGAGCATTATTAAATGTCTATAGTGATAATTATCGATATCCAACAATATAAAAAACATTTGATACAATTTGTGTCCAGTCCCGGTTGTACTTCAACTGGGCCCCAACATGTTGAGCTCTGTAACCAAGCGCTTGGTTAGGTTCATTTGGTACCATTGATCTCACAGGGACTGTTTTATTTATTTTTTTATTTTTAATACAAATTTAAAAAATAATAATAATAATAATAATAATAATAATAATAATAATAATAATAATAATAATAATAATAATAATAACAATTAAGTGGATACATTGCATTGATTTTATTTCGTCTTAATGCCGAAACTAGGTTAAACAAATGTTATTTTTTGCTACTTACTTTGTATACATTTTCAATTTAGCATTCTCAGGGAAATCAACTTATTACTATCACTTTCATTTGTTTATTGTAATCCAGGGTGACATTCTACAGCTTTTGCTGTTTCAAAATATTGTGAAAGGAGTATAGATATCAGTGACGGCTGGTGGTTGTAAAAGTAGGGGAGGAAGGAAGGTGCACTATCAATTTTGACAGTGTATTAGTGGGTAAATTTAGCAGACAAGCCAAACAGAATTGAAACCGATTGTGATGTGAGGGGGAAGAAGCATTGTTTTGATGAAAAATATCTATTTAGTGATTACTCCATTAATGATGAAAATATGAAAAATCTGAATCAAAGTTCTATGCACAGTGGCGAGTTCTACCAAAAAAATGAACATAATTGAAATTGAGTGACATTTGAGGAAGAAGCGTTTTTTTGTGTAAAGTATATTTACCTGTTTTTAATTTAAATAAGACATACTATAATTTCTTAAAACCACTAATGCACGTAAATCACGTCAATTGTCTAATCGCGACCCAAAGAAACAGCACCTTGTCACGGTCAGCCACGCGTTCTGTTTACGCTTGGCGGCATGCACCTGGAACACTTGGAGTTCGTAACAAATCGTAATCAAATCTGAAATGTAATTAAAAGTAAATATACGACTCACGGGTTGTCTGCAACGAGGAACTAATATGAATGACAAAAGATTGATCCTTGCGTGATGATAACCCGCCCCCCAAAACTCTGATTAGGTATTCACCAGCAGTGCAGGGAGCTCTGCTGATTGGTTCACAGAGCCTCTGGCTGACCAGAGGACCATCCTAAGGGAGGATGGTCCTCCCTTAGGATGGTCCTCCCTTAGCGCCGTACACACTCATGTTAAACACCAGGACTCACCGGCCGCTCGGGTCTGGGAGTTTTATATTGGACTTCAATGGACGATCCTCCGTACTTTTTATTTTAAATTAGCGGTAGGGCGCGCTGTTGGTACTTTGACACGGGGACATGATTGTTGCGTTCAAAGTGTTAAAATTGTAATTTTATCAGTATTTTCACAAACGAATCTTTAAAAAATATGTGTATTTATGTGTATTCTCTTGCAAGTTTATTTTTCTCAGAAGTTTTAGGGAGGATGGTCCTCCCTTTCCTCAATGGACGAGCCTCCACTGATATATATATAAATATATATATATATATATAAATATATATATATATATATATATATGTTAACTTTTCTTAAAATAAATTCTCAACTCCATTTAAGATATAGGGAAAAGGGTACAGTAAATATATTTGGTGTTTTATGTATCTATACAGTGTTGCAGAATATTTCATTTGAAGCTATACCAAGTTGTTACAAGTGTAAGGAAAACTTATATTCTATTCATACTGGGAAAATTCCCTGTATACTGACTAACTGTAAGTGTAGTATTTCTTCAGTAGAGGCCCCGCGCAATAAACATATTCAATTAATTCATCTTCATTCTACTTATTGTTTATTGCTTATCTTATCTTATTGTTGTTTCTTGCTATAACTTAATATATATAATACTTACTGTTTCTAACTAAATACTAAAGTTCTTAAATCTAGTGGTAGAGTGAGTGTGACTTTTTATCATTTTTATTTTATTTTAATATGATAACGGATTATTATGTCGTCAGGAAATGTGGTTTTAATAATGATAATACATTGACGGCATGGGTTACCTTTCGTTCCTTTATCTGGAATTCAACTGTGGATTTCAATCCATTCAGCGTAATTCAATTTCGTTTTTGTCTTTTAATAACAGTAGTGGAATAGAGAGAAACTCCATTCACTGATATTGGATGACAGCAGAGTTTCCCTAAAGGATGAGGTTTGATAGGCACTACTATAGGTGAGATGGACGGCTCAACTCATTGCGATCAGCCTCAGTGTCTGAGGCCATACCTTTTCAATACATCACATAGGATAATAGTGTTATTTTGACTGAGTTAGAAAGACAAGATAGGATATTCAACCGATATTCGCCATACAGCCCAACCAAGCACTGTACCCTCTTTGGTTGCTGCTTGTGGGACTGTACATGTAAATGTAAATGTAAATGTACATGTAAATGTAAATGTAAATGTAAATGTACAACGTTGTTGATGGAAATGATACTCAACACTAGTCCACCAGCGCTCACAGAATGCCAATGTCTAATCACATGGCCGAACACGCACCGCACTCATTTCCATAATGTTTAAGTTCAACTTTTAGCCAACCCCTTTCAAAACACCTCATTGTGCACGCAAACCACCCCCATCCCCCGCATGCAAGCTATCCCATAATCCTTTGCACCATCCGGTGCCACGCGGTACAAAGGGAATGGGGGGCATTTCCAATCGGTTTGGTCGGGCCGGCCTGTGAAGCAAGGAGCAGGAGGGACAATCGGCAGTGAAAGTCTTGGTATTAACAGATGGGCTGCCAAAATGACAGTGCTAATCCGGGGACAGCAAAGAGGTGATCCCGGTCAAGTCCCAGCATGTCCAGCTGACCTGCTGCCGGACTTCCCAATAAAATGATATAAAATAAAAACGTTTGTGAGAAACGTTTCATTTTAAGAGCGGGTTTACATCCTTCACATATTCCTTCGTATTCCTCCCATATTCCATGGTGTTCAGTACGTTTGTGTAAGTGTATGCACTACAAAATATGTTTTTTTAACATAGTCGGATTCACTTTTCCATTTTCACAGGGATTTCCAAGTTGGTGCATGAACAACATTTGCAACATTAACCAATTTCACAATATAATCTGCAGCTGATAATGGTGTGCTATTATTTGGCTATAATATGATTATCGTAAGTAACAACTCACAGAGGACTTTGCTCTTAACCGTAAAAGGGTGCCTTTTCAACTTCTCACCTGCATCCCTTGTTTACCCCTGCTGATGTCTGTAGCATGTAGCGTATGGGTTTAATAGTCGTCATCCTGGTACATTATACATACAATTCTCCGACAAGTGATTGATCAAAAGCATAGGAGGCAAGCTGCAATAGAAGGCAGCTTCTATTGGACAAGTCATCCCTTGATGTGTCTAATTTAAAGTTGTAGGAAGGAACGTTCGACACATTGGAACGTTCGACACATCGGCCATGCCAGGTGTCCATCAACTGCATGGGGACATGGGGAACTATATAATAAACACAGCACTGTTGCAATTTCAATGTTGTTTAGCAAAAGGGGTGAATTTTGTGTTACCAGCCTGATTTACACAGCAGTGAGGACAAACACCAATTTGGAAGTAAAGAACAACACAGAGCAATTAGTTCATTGAGTACCTAAATGTAACACGTCTCGACAAGAGACCAATGTTGTGATGCCATGTGATTTCCCTGTTCAATTCATGAGAATAGCTAAATATATACATAAATAAATAAACCAAGCGATAACTTATGCACTTATAACAGTTTGAACTGCCGCTATTAGATTAATGGGGACTTGGTTAGAAGTGACTTCACAAAAGGGAGGCCCAAGATACCATACAGCGCCAGGCCCGGTCCGTCTGGCAGCCGTTCCCGGCCCTGGGAGCAGGAAACACCACAACACGGACTAGAGGAGACTCAGTAACACATGTTTTGACTTGTTCTTAAAATATAAAGTTGGCCCATTTCAATCCACCAAAGCTTTCCTCTGATATGTGTAAGTAGGTTTGTGGAGTAAGTTTGTTGTTTAATTGATCTGGATGTTGTGAGTGGATTGGAGGATGGGATGAATACTGTTCAGCCAGTTGGAGCTGTTAGAATAATGTGCCCTTAATCCTTCTCATTGCCACACTTGAGAATATTAACTCATTGTCAATTCAACAATAAGCGCAAATGTGATTTGGGTAAACAATTGTGTTAGATGGACGTCTGAAATGAAAAATGCAATTCAAAGTCCATAATATATTTCTGTTTCTTGTGCCTTAGTCAATGCATTGTATAGCATATTACCTTTGCCAAGACATTTCCCCTTTTCAAGTAATCCCAATCCCAATAAGATATACCACCCTAATGGGTGCTCTGTTTTAGACAAAAATGGAAACACAACTGTATTCACTTTTTAATGCAACTGCTTAGTTGTGAGCTGTTTAGTGTTTGTCACGGTGGGTGCTGGCAGGGAAGCAGCAACACACCAGAGGATACTCGAATGTACGACAACGGAGGCAAGCAGGGAAAAAGTCCAGTATGTTTTATGCTGAACAAAACGAATGCTCAAAGGAATGCGAGTCCAAAAAACACAAACAACGTGAACCGGTGAATATATGGAGAGGCTAACGAGGGAGCAGGTGGGGAGAACAGACCAGGAAGCGCAGGTGAGGGGAACAGAAGTGATTGCAGGTAGAGTAGAGACAACACAAGAATGAAAAGTCTGAGGGCATCTGGTGGACGGGTGGGGAAGGACAGCGAAGGGGCCTGTGTGATCCAATCACATGCGTCTTGCGCTGACATACAATTGATGAATTTGATATATAATGGATGTTGGGTATATAAGCTAATTATAATAATTAGCTGTTGTTGTTGTACATGAGATATTGCTGTGTGTATGTGTACAGTATATATATATATACCCTAACAATTAACTAATTCATGTAAAAAGCGACCACATATGAAAGTCAAAGTTGTATAAAATATGTGGGAAAAGTGTTTTTTAAAAGAACATGCCAAGGGAGTTCTGTGGAAAAATAAAAGGTGCAGTAATCCAGCATCAGACACTGCCAGCAATAAAATGGCTCCATAATGGAGGTATCCCCAGCGGACAGGGATATTTTTAACTGCCAATACACCCAACTATTTTAGTAGATGAGCAAGGCCTCCAGTCCCCCATGGGGCCTTTAACTTGAAGCATCTACATGTAGTAAACTAGCAAAGGAAATTCAATCGAAGCAGGAGCTTCCTGTATGGTGTGTAGAATGCGTTTAATTGTTCTAACAACGCGCTTCATTTAAATCGATGCTACGGACGACTGCAAACACATCATTCTTGATTACAACTCAAGCTTAGTGTTCCATTGGTTTCGATGCTAATTAAGCAATGTGGAAAAGTCAATACAAATGTGTGATTGACTCTGTTCATATTTGTCCGGGGGGGAGAAATGCACACGCGCACTACATCACTGTGGCGGACGACTACAGCGCCAACAGGCTGTAGCCATTCCATTTGTGCACCGATAAAATGACTTTTGTCTGGTCAAATGCATATCTGATTTAGTAAGCGGTTATGTTTCATGAGGAACAAAACGTGGGGTTTGCAAGTGCAGTTTTTTTCTTGTTATCAAAGCAACTTCATATTGACCAAGGTTAAAAACGGCGCCATACATATCTCGCCGTGAGCAACAGTGGACTTTGTGTACTTCTTAAAACCGGTCTCTGGCTACTCGGCTCATGGCAGTACATCGTGTACGTTTGTGGTTAAACGTAGGCTGACCCCACCCCCCCCCCCCCGCCCCCCCCTTGCTTTCAACCTTGCTTTATCTTACCTCCAAGGTCAGCCCGCAGTCAGTAATGTTATACATTTCGTTTAATGATTTATGCTTTCCTCAATATGTTTAATGTCCACTTGACAGAAACAGATGGCTTCCATTTCAATTCATTGATCATCCATTTCAAGCATGAATTATCCATTACTGTAGCTCCAGCCAAACGTGGCCCATACTTATTCCTTATGAATTGGAAGAATAACCTCATCCATAGTTGAATAAGTTTGAAGAAAATTCCCAGGATGGGCACATTCAAATTGTCTGGTCTGTCTTAATTGAATGTTGCCAACAATTATTATTAGACTATTAGCATGCACGTACATATTTATGTATGCATGTCGTTAAGAACCTACATGGCAAACTTATAATAGCTTGACTATTTATTTCATATGAAACTCGAATGACTCAACCTTTGGTTTAGATACCAATGTTGTGGGAGGTACACTCTGGTGGTGGATGATGTGTCATCCACACACACACACACACACACACACACACACACACACAATTCCCCCACACACACACGCACACACACACACACACACACACACACACACACACACACACACAATTCCCACACACACACACACACACACACAATTCCCCCACACACACACACACTCACTCACTATGTAAAGCGCTTTGGGTGTATTGTTATATCATTGGATTGAAATGAAATAGGAATGCCCTTTACTGACACACAATTCCAATGCAAGCCCATAATGCACCAATATTAATATTCATATTCACATGATCCGATTATTACAGAGCCCGGGAAGGGATATAGAAATTTAAGATGTACTTTTGGGAGAACTCGCAATTTTTGCGCGATCTCGCAAAAACTTCATAGGCTCAACGTAGGCAGGCTACTACTTCCAGGTCAGTTCAACCACAATGGAGGCCACACATCCGTGGGAGAAGTTTATTGACTTTTATTTTGAGATTGGTCTAAAATATATATAATTTGTGGCCTGAAACAATACAAAATAATTGTTAATAAAAATGTATTAACAAAAAGAGCATGAACTTCTGCCGTTATATTCTACCCCCTCTATGACATTCCATTGCTTGGCAACCGAGTCTGTGCAAGCGCAGAAACGGTCAACCAATCAGTATTTGAGTCATCTTACAGGTTCATAAAACCTCAACAGGTCTGGTGTCTACATAAACGTTATTAAAAAAATCAACAGATTCAGATATTCAGAAACCAAGGTAGCATGTTTGTTCCTCTTTTTTTTTGTTTTTGTCTAACCAACATACCAAATACGTTATATACATACAATCTAAAACTGGAACCAGTTCCTTAAATACAATTTACTCAATTTATTGACTTTTTAGTTTGAGGTTTGATTCCACTTTTGATAGGCTTTATCTCTAAACCAACCAGCTAAAGATTATTATTGTTTTTTGACATGTTTGTCATAAAAAAGGTTATAATTGAAAGTAAACAAACATAAATATACAGCATGGATACATTTGACAGGAGACCCCTGTGCATCTGTGTTGATGAGCATTGAGAAAATCATAAAAAGAGACACAATGTTAGACGGCAAGGATAATAACAGCTCCACCCGCTTTGCAGCTCAACTTACTGGCCCCTGCAAGACACAACTAAATATTGTCTTACAAAGATGCACTGATGACCTCACTTAGGTGCATATACAAGTTCACAGCCTGATTGGGATCTGTTGGTGGAGTCAGATGGGACTCGACCATGATGATATTGCAGAGTTCATAAATATCTGGATGGCACGGTGTGGTCAGGCGAAAGACACATTCATTTTACACAGTTGAACATGTTCTTCTTCCACTGGAGAAAGGAAGTCTCTTGTCCCATACAGTTCACTGCTGGGGACGTTCATGTTTCTCGATGGCCTGATGGTGTGTGCGTTCCACACTTGTGCAGTTTCATCCATCGTGTCCTTAAATATGACATACAAATTAATTGAGGAAGAACTTGTAAATACATAAACTTAAATAGAGAATAGACCACTAAATTATTGCATCCACATGCCTCCCTTCCCTCCTCCTTTAAATCTCTCCTCTCTGACTCTCTCTGCCTCTCCTCCTCTGACTCTCTTTAAATCCCCTATATTCCCACTCCTCCTCCCTCACATACACACACTGTAAGTTATTAACTCACCTGGATGAGGATGTTTTTGTCCAGACACCCTCCATCACAGAACCTGTTGTCTCTCAGGTCTGTGAACAAGCATAACCAGAACTCCACGCACTGGCTGCGAAGAAACACCCTCCAATATTAAATTCAATTTAGCATCCATCCACCGGTAACTGTGTAGCTGTCCGGAGGACTGAGGTTGGTTGCTAATGAATTCAACCGGGACCACCAGGTCAGAGTACGCTGTGCGACAGAGTGTCCCCTTGCGCTAAGGATTCTCTTCAGATGTCTCTCACTTATCTGACAACCGTGCCTGCTGCTAAGCACTGACTTAATTTCTTTATATTTTAGACCAATCTCAAAATAAAAGTCTATAAACGTCTCCCACAGATGTGTGGCCTCCATTGTTGTGGTTGAACTGACCTGGAAGTAGTAGCCTGCCTACGTTGAGCTATATTAACTTTTGCGAGATCTCGCAAAAGTACATCTTAAATTTTTCCCATTCTATGTCCCTTCCCGGGCTCCGTAGATTATAAATAAAACATATGTGGTATTAGATTAGATTAGATTATCTCTCTCTCTGCAGTTGTATTGTTCATTACAACTTCACATCATTATGACTTTTTTATTTAATAACAATTCCAGATTTCAAATTACATTACAAGTCAATTATTTAAAGTAGCAATAATTGAACATTTTAATTATTCAAATGTCTAGGCAAACCGTCACCTAAGCCAAAGTTAAACAAGGCTGAAACAATTAAAAATAATCACATTTTTATGTGATTTTAGTCCAAAATCCTTATTTCCCTTGTCTAATTACCAACCACCAAAAAATTTATTGGTTCCCACAACTGATCCAATCCTGTACAAATAGATTTCTATACTGATGTATTGGGTAATCACAGTCACTCTACTCTGGAAGGTGATTCGGTGATTCGTTTTAGTGGCTGCTGACATATTTGCGGCAAATCACAATCTTCCTTTTTCAAATTTTTCGGAGCATTTACCGTAATGGTGAGAGGAGCGTGTCTTTCCTGACTCACAGCGATAACATCTGGCCCTTCCCAGTCTTTTGCCACTGATGGATTCACAATTGATTGCGCTTGTCACATCTGTAATTCTCCTTTAAGAGGAAGTTGCAGAATAGACAGCAGCAGGTCAATTCTGACCTGACTGAGATTTTTCCCATGAAAACACAACAGATGAACTGTCTCCCCAACCACCCGCCCCCCCCCCCCCCCCATAAGGTATAGTATATATCGGTCTTGAGGAAGAGACTTTAAACCGAGGCCCTGACCCCCCTGTGATCAGTCAAAGTCCCATGGCCACTCATCACAAGAGTAGGGGTGCTTAACCCCGTGTCCTGGCCAAAATCCAGGATTTAGTTAGTTTCCTTCTTCACCTCACCTGTGGTGAGCGTTCTGGTCTCTGGTCTGCTGTGCATTACCCAGGTGGGGGGGATGCACACTGGTAGTAGACGAGGTGTCGTACAAATAGGCTTAGAGATAGCTTCCACAGTCAGGCCATCAGGCTGCTGAACAAGGGCGTATAACATATAACAATGTATATTTTATTACATTGATTTATATATATATATTGCTCTTTTCTGTGCTGATTTTTGCATTTTATAAATTGCATTTTTTATTTTTATTTTATATTCCTTATTCTATTTTTTATTCTATTTTTTATTCTATTTTTATCTATTTTTATTTTATCTTATTTTATAACTGCTGTCTGTCGTCGGGTATTGCACACAAGAATTTCACATCACTGCTTTATACTAAACTGTAAACTGTGAAGTGACAATAAACTTGACTTGACTTGACTTGACTTGTGTGACATCCCCCACGACTCACAATGGAAAGCTCTTCAGGAGTCTTAAAAAGCACTTTATTAATACAATGAGTAAAGTAATTACTTCATAATTATGGTAAGAGGGGGGTCATCAGAGGCAGATTATTATTTTTGGTTTATTGTATCACTGAGCTGAAAGGTCTTTGAATCCAGTACAGACAATAAACAGGCATGGAACTACTATGAGTTACTGTTACTTTAGAGTTACTAACTAGTTTAAAGATGATATAGATAGTACAGATCATTGAGTAGCAGGTAGAGGCATTGTACATTTAGCTC
The DNA here is from genome assembly GCA_027704905.1 of Muraenolepis orangiensis. Lineage (NCBI taxonomy): Eukaryota > Metazoa > Chordata > Actinopteri > Gadiformes > Muraenolepididae > Muraenolepis > Muraenolepis orangiensis. The sequence continues at coordinate 22,814,287 of CM051010.1, forward strand.
CAAGGATGCCTTCAGGTGGACAAGTGAACATTGGGAATTACACTGAGAACCTTTCGATCATAGCCAAACCATGTGCACTCTCGATGCTCTTCTCTTGCGTGTTCTCTCTACCGCAGGGGGCAGGCTAAAGCAAACAATCAAAAACATATGTAGTACCACGTCAGGGCGCTAAAGCAATCTGATGCTCTGGGAGGATTGCCATCTTGTCATATATCTTTCTCCCTCAACAATTCTGTCTCTGTTCTTCTGTACATAGCTCTGTCTTTCTCTCTGTCTGTCTGTCTGTCTGTCTGTCTGTCTGTCTGTCTGTCTGTCTGTCTGTCTGTCTGTCTGTCTGTCTGTCTGTCTGTCTGTCTGTCTGTCTGTCTGTCTGTCTGTCTGTCTCTCTCTCTCTCTCTCTCTCTCTCTCTCTCTCTCTCTCTCTCTCTCTCTCTCTCTCTCCCTTCTGGAAATAGTATGAAGCATAGTTCAGTGTGAAGCAGAGCCAGGAGCAGTGCCACGATAGACGCATCAGGGCATCCATCCTCGAGGGAGAGCTGTCCCTAAACCAGAGGACAGTGTATATTGTGTCTGGGGGCAGGCCTCCTGTTATGAACAGCGGCATCACAACTAAAACTACACTTCACTGGATTTGTTTTGCGGGGTGATAGATCTCACTCCAACCCGTCGACCCTGATCAGCGCATCCATCCGGCCCCATAGTCCCGACTCCCGGACCTTATTTCCCACAAGACCCCTTGACGCTCCTCGACGACCCTGGACATGCGGCAGGGCGGCCGGGCCCGGGTCGATGGTGAGAGATGGGCCACTCTTTGTCTTTTTGTCAGCAGCCACCCTGTGCCTGTCCGTGCGGCCGCTCCAACATTGCTGAAAGTTGAAACTGTGACCGTATGCAATACCAAAACAAGGAGCTCTCAGGAGACGTCAGGTTGTTTACGGCCTGTGTGGTTCATTATCTCTAATCAGTCAAAGACGCAGACTGTATGAAAGGTCAACAAGCAAATGTCAGTTCTCTATTTGGAGTACACATACATATTTTGCTGATGGAAGAAAGCAGGAAAGTGAACTAATTGAACAGCAGCACCAGAGGGCTTACTCGGTGCCTGAGTGTGTTCTCTTGTGTTTCCATCCCACATCTAAATGCTTTTGGGAAACAGTCCTTGAAGCTAAAAGAATGTATTGGGTATTTGTCATAGTACAACCGTATTCATGAAAGGCAGCGTCTCACTAGGCTGTCCTTGTAAAAAAAAAACAAATTGAAGGTATAGTGAGTGAAAAAAACACCAGAAACTAAGAAATACCTTATTTTTCCTTTTTTTAAAGAAATGCAGCACGTGCTCATCCCAGAATATATTTGCATTGATGCAAATTGTATCAGACAATCATAATTCTTCACAGAACGCAGTTTAATTGCACTATAGATAAGAGAATAAGAATAATTGTCATTGCACACAATTGGTCTTTACACACAACAGCAATTGAAAAAATGACAAACTAAACTAAATTCAATCAACTAAATAGCCAAATATGGTTTAAAATACATAGAGACCGACTTCAGGGAAGGTAGAACATGTCTGTATCTATATTAACATCTTGTTTGGCTGATGTCTGTCTTTAATATCAGGATGTTTTTCTTAAATATGTGGATACAGAAGAGGTAAAAGGAAATTCAACTACAATCCTACGAGTCAGTTAATAGTAGCCCTCCGTATTGTCATAATAAACCTGCTTCAATGACATGGGATATTGGATATGTCCTGGCTATAATAACCCTGTCTTTTATATGTATACATTTTTGCTGACTGTTGTCTGTTAAGACAACATATATTGATTGTTTCGCCTTTCTTTGAGCCAATGAAGCAATGTGCCTTCTGTGCTGGGTTTGGAATCCATCATCGTGATTTGTGTCTGGCTGAGGTTAAACTGACCTGACTCACAGCAATCACACAAACAATAGATAGTACACACAAACACACACACACACACACACACACACACACACACACACACACACACACACACACACACACACACACACACACACACACACACACACACACACACACACACACACACACACAATACATAGACCTTTATCTTGTGATCAGTTGGGACTTGTTAAACCCTGGCATCCCTGATACCTTATCTGACCTAAAAAAACATTGGGTTCATTTGTCTTGGTCCGGCAGGCGGAAGGGAATGACGTCCCAGGAAAGTAACTGAAGAGGTTTGCTGATGGAGGACAGAGGATCCCCACTGTGCACTCCGCGCAGGACACACGCAGTGCAACGTTCAGACGCCATTTCCCGGTAACGATAAAGGATGACCGGGGAAAGGTTTTAAGACATACAAATACACACATTGCGAGCTACAGGTGTGACGGGCCGGTCTACATGACTACATAGGTTCAAGTAAGCGTAGGCTGCAAGTGAAGATTGCCCCGTTATGGAAATACGCATGAGGTTTGGTTACAGGAGGGAAATGAAGGGTGAAATTGACACAGACCGAATGCGTAGAAAGGAGAGACAGCGTTATGTAATGTTCTTGGGCATGATAGGTTTAGCGCTGTATCACATGTGTGGTGTTTACCAAGCACACACACACACACACACACACACACACACACATATTTCACATTCACATTAACATTCCCTATTCTAGTTTGAACCCTCCTCAAAGCAGTCGACTGCTACATTAACATGATTTTGCTGTGCCTAAACGACACCACAACTCAGTCGGTCCCATCCTCTGTTACTTTCAACGCTTGATTTGCGACGTGCTCTCTCTGTAGACACGAACACACCATCCCGGGGAAAAACAACCATTTAGCTTAAAAGCCTAACTACATGATGACACAAGCATCACACTTCAAGGAAACATCTCCCTCCACACACACATACACACACACACACACACACACACACACACGCACACGCACGCACACACATAAATCACACATTATAATGGCGTCACAGGAGGCGGCTGACACCTCGGACGGGTGCGGTAGACTCTGCCTCATAGGAGCCTAAAGGTAAGGGTTTCCGCGGCGTCCATCTTTGCGGTTTCTCTTGTCAAAGCCGCCACTCGGTTGGCGCCTAATGGAGAGCAGAGTGCGCCTTGTCAGCGGCTCATTGGGGACATTAGGCAGTGGATCAAATTGAGCGAGGCGGCATAGACGACACCACAGAACAGTAAAGGCCGCTGTCATTAGAGGAGATCAGGGAGCACGAGATGACAGAGAGGGGAACTATACTCTGAGAGCCCTGAGTGTTCTTTTTGGTCTCTTTTCAACAATGGAGACGGAGTGGACAAAGAGAAAAAATAAAAGAGATCCATTTTTTTTATATAGATGGGGACAATGGATGTGAATGAGTCGGGCTGATGCCCCTTATTCTTCACAAAATGCATCCATACATATTAATAATAATAATATTAATAATAATAATAATAATACATTAATAATAATAAGACAACAGATAGCAGAATAGGTTAGTAGCCAATCCATTGGAATAGCATTTCAAAGGACATGGGTGACAGGGAGTGATAAAAGTGATATAATATGGTGTGTGTGTGTGTGTGTGTGTGTGTGTGTGTGTGTGTGTGTGTGTGTGTGTGTGTGTGTGTGTGTGTGTGTGTATATATATATCTATCTATCTATATATATAGATAGATATATATACGAGTTTCAGACATCTTGTAGGCCTATTTAAAGGTGAAAGCCTATAAAAATTGTTATTTTATTTGACAGTATGAAATATACTGTAAAAGAAATCAAGTTATGACAAAATAATTTTTGATTGTAAATCCTTTCAAGTGGATGGCCCCACAAATAGAGGAAACACATTATGATAACCAAGCGCTCTCTCCAGAGATCCAGGGTTCATTGCAGTACAATGACAGAGGCAAGATTGACGGCAGGGTCCAGTGTGCACAGGAACTGACATTACATTACATTACATTACAGTCATGTAGCAGACGCTTTTATCCAAAGCGACTTACAATAGTGTGTTTCAACAAAGGTAGGTAAGAGAAAGTCAAAAGTGCATTTAATTTAATAACAAGTCTCCAAGAACTGAGCCAGTGCTCAGGTAGAAGCACAATAAGTTCAGGTAAAACTACAATAAGGTGGAAAACAAAATAACAGTATTTACCTAACAATATACTTAGACAATCTACTAAGAAAGAGGATGCACTAGGAGGAAGGATCCGGGTAGTGTTTCCTGAAGAGGTGAATTTTCAGCCTGCAACGGAAGATGGGCAGTGAATCTGCAGTCCTGACATCCGTGGGAATTTCATTCCACCAAATTTAGGCCAGGAGAGAGAAGAGCCGTGACCGCGTAGATCAGCCACAAGGGCGAGGGGGCAAGCAGACGGCCCGAAGAAGCAGAGCAAAGTGGACGGGCAGGGATGTAGAGCTTGACCATTGCCTGGAGGTAGGATGGAGCTGTTCCTTTTATTGCCTTGTAGGCTGGCACCAAGGTCTTGAACTGGATGCCAGCAGCTAAATGTAGCCAGTGTAGAGACCGAAGAAAGGAAGAGAACTTGGGTCAGTTGAACACCTGACAAGCTGCAGCTTTCTGATGCAATGTTTGCAGAGAACGACAGTTGGTCATTCAGTGTCACATCTAGATTCCTTGCAGTCCGCATAGGTGTCACCACAGCATCATCATTGGTGACAGCCAGTGCAGACAGCCCTTTGCCGGGAAGAACACAGACATCCACTTTGAGATGTCTGCTAAGCACGCGGCAATGCGTGTTTCCACTTGCGTGTCAGAGGGGGGAAACGACAAGCGTAGTTCTGACACAGACTCTCTCAGTGCCACCTGGTAGGAGCGACCCGTCAGGTAGGATGCAAACAAAGAGAGAGCAGAGCCCGAGACACCGATTCCGCTCAAGGGTGGAGAGGAGAATCTGGTGGTTCACAGTGTCGAATGCTGCAGACAGGTCCAGGAGTATCAGGAACGAGGAGAGATAATTCTCTCTAGCAACATGGAGCTACTCTGTCACTGCCAGAAGGGCAGTTTCTGGCAAGTGACCCGCCTTGAAACCAGATTGGTGGGGGTCCAAGAGGCAATTCTGGTGGAGGTACAAGGACAATTGCTTAAAAACTTCATGTTCAAGGGACATGGTGACATGGTGTTCACCAGCCTGCCATAGACTTACAAATGGAGACATACCCTGCGTTCGAGTTGTACACAGAGGTCAGAATTTCCCAGTTCAGGGCAGTACGTTTAAACTAGAACGCCCCCTCAGGTGTCAGAGCTACTTTGGGAACCCCTAGTTCACAATTAAAGATGGCTACAACGTGCATCAATATTTAGGCAACATTATCGTTAACATCCTTATTTGTGTCAGGTTAAATCAGTCGTACACATGGTCAAACAGCAGACCACAACATGTGTGCCAACATGCCTATAAGTGTGTGTGTGAGTATGTGTGTGTGTGTGCTCATGTTTGAACTGTTTAGGTGAGTTATTTATTGTGTAGACGCCCCATTTAGGTTGTATGTATGTATGTATGTATGTATGTATGTATGTATGTATGTATGTATGTATGTATGTATGTATGTATGTATGTATGTATGTATGTATGTATGTATGTATGTATGTATGTATGTATGTATGTATGTATGTATGTATGTATGTATATAACTGATTTCAAAATAACTAAAGTAAACCAGGGGACAAGGGGACATACACATCCAGAGAGAGAGAGAGAGAGAGAGAGAGAGAGAGAGAGAGAGAGAGAGAGAGAGAGAGAGAGAGAGAGAGAGAGAGAGAGAGAGAGAGAGAGAGAGAGAGAGAGAGAGAGAGAGAGAGAGAGAGAAAATGGTCAGCACCACAACAAACTACTAACCTAAAGTGGGTTGGCTCTTTAGACATCATCTGTCGCTGGACTCCTGGTGCCGTCTTCAGATAATGTAAGGTTTGAAAGTGGCTGGTAATCACCGGCTGCCAAGGTTTCCTTCTATCACTTCATTCATCTTCTTGTCTCGGACACCAATTTCCCTTCTCTGTCCTGTCACGGAACACGGGTGCCACGGCTCTCGATACAAATGTGTTTACCGACAAGTGGCTACTAAAATGGAAGACATTTGAAAATATAAAACAACAATAATGATGAAGAACCCATCTACTGGGAATGGACCGGATTCATTATCTGGTCTCAGAGGCTCCCGCAATGACTATTCATGGTCAGACAGAACAAAATGACAAAGGCTCCTTTGTTGACTTTGTCACTGATCTATTGATCAGCGGAGTTTTAAATGAAGGCCAACAACTTGTAGAACAAAGTCTGTTCTACCACAAAATAAATCCTCATCGGTCAATGGATAATATTCGTTGACGTAAGCATTCGTGGACATCCGATGAGTTGCATGTTGCACTTTTTCAGGTCTCCCACCCACAGCCACCCACGCTCAGTTGCTATGATACACAACAGTGGCTTCTGAGTATAGAGGAGAGCTTGGGTCGAACAAACACGACAGAGGCTGGAGGAGTTATGCAGTGATGCTGTTTACTCTGTTTGGATTGCTGTGGCACCCTCGACAATTGAGGGTCAAGCTTTATGCAGCTTATTCCTGGAGACAGCAAAGACAACAAATGGCTTCATATTGAATTATTTGCATGGAGCAAAAAGTCACACACACACACATGCTCCATTTGGTTCAGGGCGATTGGTTCTAATGTACCCTAGTAGTCATCGTGGCTTGATATAATCTGCACTCTCTCTCTCATGTGTCTCTTTTAAATGTAATGACGCTGTGGCCTGTTGCCACTCGTTCGATGAGGCTTACTGGCTGAGTGATTAGCCCATTTATTCTTCCGATTGTGCATCGATTTCTGCTCCAACTACCCCCCCAGAGCGCATTTCTCCAGGGCTGGTACCCTGAGACACATTCCTCCACTCGTACTCTCCCATGTCATATCAAACACACATGGAGCCATACCTAAACACCAATGGCTCCTCTGGTGTTGTATTGTAGCTCTCCAGACACTATGTGTAGGCATAATGGTGGCTTATTTAAGATTGGACTGCATTCGTCCATGTCACGTGCCTGTGTGTGCATGTTTGCTGCAGGCTGAAAACTCACCTATTTTAGGAAAACACCGGATCCTTCCTCCTAGTGCACCCTCTTATCACTTTTTTACTAGCGTACAAGCGTCTCTCTAAGTAGATTGTGTTAGTTAGATATTGTTCTATTGTTTGTTCTACTTATTGTACCTGAGCACTGGCTCTGTTCTTGAAAACTTGCTAGGACTGAAATGCACTTTTGACTTCTGGTGAAGAGTAATAAAAAACAATAATGTAAGGTAATGTATTGTTTCACGCGTGCGTGGGTGTGAGCTTGTGTGTGTATGTGCCTGGCCTGGTTCACATGATTATGTGAGTCTTTGTCACGACCGGTAATCCATTGCTGATCTTTATCAGCAATGTAATAGGTATGTGAAGACATATGATTAGCCTTGGAGTTTGGTGTTTTCAGTTGATCAGTTGACGAGAAGTTAAACTTCAAAGTAACGCTGTGTTGCCCTGAAATGTAAGAATCAGAATCACATTGTTTCAAACAGAAATGAACATCACGTTTGTGTCTGCGTCTGTGTTTGTGTCCCGGTAGACACAACAGCTTCGGGACAACCAGCAGACACAGTTTCTCCCTCACGTTCGCTAGAAACTACAATCCAGCTCTCATATTAGTTGCTGCTTCAAAATGTTCAGAAGCAGACACAAAGTTCATAAGCCGACGTGGGGCTGCTCTCTGTTGCCACGGTGACCAGGGGCCTCGTCGCCAGCTCTCATGGACAATGAATGGCCGCCGGCTGCTTTTGTTGCCCATGTGGCCGCACAGTAACTGCTAAGTGAACAACGTCTTCTCTACCGCTGTATGGCCAGGAACTGTGCTGCTCTCCTGACCTGCAAGGTTACACTTACTCTAATACTAGATACTCTAATCTGCATCTTTTCTGGACTGCAAGCACACTCATCTAAACAGAGTCATGTGAAGCCTTATCCACTGTTCACGAGATAATGATGGACTGCATTTATATAGCGCTTTTCTAACCAGTGCGGCCACTCAAAGTGCTTTACAAGTCATGCCTCACATTCACCCATACAACCACCAACGGCGGAGTCAGCCATACAAGGAGACAGCCAGCACGTCAGGAGCCGTTAGGGTCAGGGTGTCTTGCTCAAGGACACCTCGAGGAGGCGGGGATCGAACGAGCAGCCTTCCGATTGTGAGGTGACCGCTCTACCTCCTGAGCTATACTGCCGCCCCAAGATGACTGGATATATTCATTAATTTGATTCAAGATTCAAGATTCAAGAATTGTTTTTGCCATTTGCAACCAGTACAATCTAATGCTTACTCCCCATTCCCTCCCGCAGTATACAATTCTATAACAATACTATAAAAATACTATACTCTATACTAAAAATATTGTGAAAAATACTAAAAGAATACTAAAAGAACAATAAAGTGATTCATGATATGTACATGTGTTATATTGTGCAAAAAGCATGATGTGGGGTGGCACATGCCCCCCCCCCCCACGAAATGTGCCCCGTGTGTTCCTCCCAGTCCTGGGCCACCCCCCCTACTGACCCTGGTTGAAGACCAGACCCCCTTTGAATCATCTGCAGAGGTGTAACAAGATGGCTAGTGGTTGAGCAGGGAGCAGTGCTGAACAGTGACCGCTTGATGCTGTCAACACATGATGAGCGTTAGCATTGCCAATGTATTCCTATGGAGCTGGGTGTTGAAGCCCAGCCTAGCTACCCTGGGCGGAGCGGATAGCTTGGATTCCCGACCTTGCCGCTGCACTCAACATTCAAACAATTTCAACATTGTCCCCGGTTGTGGTTGATGATCCAATCAGATTGCAGTGTGCTTGACATTCTGAAACAAACTCAATACAAACACCAACCACATTCTTTATTTCTAAACCTCAATACATGATTCATGAGTGTAAAGTCCCATCTGTTGGCAGGCTGTATTTCAAAGGCCCAACCTAGCGTCCAGCATCATGCGTTGACCTCTTCGAGGCGGTCGTGCATGGTAACTACTAGGTCAACTTAAAACGAAAAACTGCAAAAGGCATTCATGAAAACAAAAAACAAATCGCAGCTGCTCCAAGCCCAAATTAAGTGACCCACTTGAACCAATGTTTTGGGGTCTGAGATTATTTAGCTGCCTGGATTATTACAAAATTGAGATAGATATTGGGGCCCTCAACCCTTTACGTCACACTTGTCAAACGTTTGGATGTTGCAATGACAGATTTGTTAAGTGGCTGGCTGAACGAAAAATGGTGGTGGACTATAGGCTGAGACAGGTATATGGAAATTGCTGTGTGACTTAATAAAGAGCAGTACAGTGCCCTGGTCGATAAGGGGTATGATTCAGCCCTCACACCACCTCACACACTGAATAAATGGAGGATTTAAGGCTGGGAAAATCGGTGATCTTTTAAATCCCTTCTGATTAATTGTGAGCAAACACATATATATATTTAATTAGCACCTTAAATGGCATTTAAGAGTGTGTTAACTGCTAAGAGGTGCAGACATATTCTGGATTTGACAAAACCCGATACGCACAGAGAAGTAGACAATACAAGATTTGAAGTCAAACACTAGCAGGCATGAATGGGGAAGAAGGTGAAAACGTATATGTATTTATAGATATGCATTTATATATGCATGCATCATTTATTATTTACACACATATTGTCCATTTGTATTTGCAGTTGCAGTTCAGTGAATGACTCCTTAGCATTAGCATGTCCTTTATTGACATTTTGCTACGAGGGATGTATCAAACAAACATAGGCACACATACTCATTTTTAGCCCATATGATGATGAATAAGCAATGGTGGATCCAAGTCCAGTCATTGGTGAATCGAGTCTGATTCAAGACCAAGAACGAGTAAGGGTTGAGACCAAGACCGCACACATATGAGTTCCGATTTGAGACCAAGACCATGTGGCTATCATTATAAATTAGATATATTTAAAATAAATTAAATGGATAGTTATTGGTGATGCAGGTGGCATTTGGCCAATCAGCAATTTTGAACCCGCGGGAATATGCCATTTTTTAAAAAGTCTGTTACTTAGCAAAGTGCCTTATCAACTTCTCAGAATATTTAAGCATTCCCTGCTGGGCACTGTCTTGGAAGAGATTACAATTATAAAAGAGTAAAAACAATATGTAGCTATGCAATTTCACGCACAGCTTTGGTTTCTTCCCAGAATGAGTCTTCCGAGACCAATTAATTCAAGACTGATTCAAGAGCGAAATTCACAAGACCGAGACCATCAAAAAATCGTAAAAAATCAAGACGAAACTCAAGTACTACAGTCATGTGTGGAAGTTTAAGTAATTAACAGGGCATTCATTGACTAGGTGAAGGTTAACCGCAAACAAGTAGGTTTAATTGCAAAAAGTAAAAAAATGATATTTGCTTGTGGAGTGTTCAGGTTGGTGGCGGGTTTAAGCAGCCTCACCTGGCCCGAGGCCTCATCCCCGCCCGTCCAGACAACCCAGCCATGGCCAGTCCAGCAACACCTACGCCAGCCAAGGAAGCAGCCCAGACCTCTGGTCTCCAGGAAGGATGGGGAGGGTGGGTTGGCATCCCACTGAGGAGGTGTGGGGAGTCCTGTTCTTATGTTAGGTATGGTAACTCTCGGGTGAAGTATGGTAACTTGGGGGTATGTGGCTGGTGGCTGGTGGCAGGGGAGACTATAAATGGACCATATCAGATCTACAACCACCTATAGCTACAGCTGACAACCACAATACTTTCCCATATTTAATTAATTTTCCCTCATATTTAATTAATTTATTAATTCAAACAATACCTTAAAAAAAGATATACATACATGCACATATGATAGATAGATAAGTCTTAGGTTGCAGAAACATAATTCCCAAGCAAGAGGCACCATATTGAAAAAACAGATCTAAAAAAGGGTTAAATGCATTATCATGCACATTGATGTTCGTGTTATAATTACAAGAGCCAAGGATCCCAATAAAATAGTATGTGATTGACAACAGTTATGAAAGTTGTGAAAGCGTCCTGTGAGATGTGGCCGAAGGAACTCGGACACATATACCTTGTTTACATGAGCACTGAATCTCTCCTCACGTCGCAAATTCACGTCTGAAAAACGGGATTGTTTGTATTACGAGAGATGTAGACTGTCAAAACCACCTCCTGAGGTAGTGTACACAACATTCAATCTAGATGGGCTCGCAATAGGTCACCGTCTAGACAAAATCTCTCATGCCTGTAGCCAGTTGGTGTGTGTGCAAATCAGCAACCTCTCACAAACTACCCCTACGTCTGAACAGGCCAAGGCGGCTGCGTGTGTTGCGCCTTTTCATGTGAACAGGGCCATAGACGCTGCTCATCCAAGATCGCCATCATAGTCCAACCACGTGTTCTGCAAAGGACTATCTGTTCTCCACTTTTGAAGATGCTTGCAACGCCCAGTTGTTCCTCCGCTTGCTTCTATCATGTCTGCTTATGGCACAACCCCATAGGCAGACACTCTTACCGAATGTGGGACGGCTGATTAGCGCGGCTCAATCAT
>CM051010.1:22825955-22895876 GCA_027704905.1 Muraenolepis orangiensis
AGTCATTCAACAAGCCCCCTGGTGGTTATTTAATATTCAGTGAGTGCGCTTAAAGTCATTTCATGTGTACTGTATATAGACTCAGTTATGCAAATATGTGGATGTGGACAACATGGTTATTTTATTGTACAACACAATGGTGCACAGAATCAGGCTGTAATGTAATATAAATGGCAAAACATATGCATTCAAGTGAAGTCAATTTAGTGGCGGTCAGTGCACATCACCACTTTGCACTTTGAGTATGCATTTTCTTAATATTGCTTGAATTCTATCCATTGTCTACCACTTATCCGGGTCACGGTGGTAGCAGCTTCAGCAGGGGACTCCAAACTTCCCTCTTCCTGGCAACATGGACCAGCTCTGACTGGGGGATCGCGAGGCGTTCCCATACCAGCTTGGAGATGTTAACACCCCACCTGTACCTTGGTCTCCCCCGTGGTCTCATCTCAGCTGGACGTGCCTGGAAAACCTCCCTCTGGAGGCGACCAGGACGCATCCTTACAAGAACCACCTCAACTGGATTAACTGCTTACCTTCTTTGGCAGCCAAATCTTTCATCATAAACTAATTGTTTGTTCAACAAACAATCATGAGTCAACTACTTTTTGAGACCATTCCTACTTTGGGTTGGCTGAACAGGCTCTGTGGTGTTAAGCGCCAGAAACCAAGGTGTGTGTAGGTGTTTTGCATGTGTGCCAGTGCAACTGTGTGTATTTTTGTGCATTGGAAATCTGTGAGATATATATGTTTTTACATGAAGGGTATTCTAGATGTGTAGTAAACCCAGGCATAGCAACGTGGACGCCCATCACCTCTCCCGAACAATTTGGGTCAGTGTCCCCCCCTATGGACTTCCTGACGGGCAGGCCTCAAGTGGTGGAGATTGGGAACAACATCGCATCCACTCTGGTCCTCAACACCAGAGCACCCCAAGGCTGCTGCCTCAGTCCCCGTCTGTACTCACTGTACACACATGACTGTACTGCCACGCACAGATTATCAAGTTTGCAGACGACACCACAGTCATCGGCTTGATAAGCGAGGGCGATGAAACGGAGTACAGGGATGAGGTGGTCCAGCTGACGCGATGGTGTGAGGACAACTGTTACGGCATGTGGTGCCTCCGGGTGGCGCTGTGGGCCTTGTTCCCTGCTACAGGTCAGAGCCCCGCCCTGCTCCAGCACCAGGATCCGGACTCTGCCCCACCAATCACCAATCACCGCCACCTGCTAGTTTTGTTTTGTATAAAGGCTCCCAGTTTGTTGCAGTTCACCCTCTTTTTTTTGTCACACTCACGGCATGCACGCCCCTACATTGGTTGGTATAGGTATGGTCCAGGTCTTCGGGACAGGTTAGACAGAGGCCTCTTTACATTTTCACCACGTAGGTAACTCATTGTTAAATACCCTAGGTTAGAGGGGGTATGCCAACCACGTACCTTTTGCTAGAGTAGTGTTTGGTCAACCACTTGTTACCACCGCTGCTAATTGGGTATTTGCCAGAGGGCAATTTAGTTTTACTTTTTCCCCTAGCTTTGTGAAGTTCTTTTTGATTTGGCATACTTCCACCAGGTCCCTAGGCCTGTATTTGGTATTTGAGTGTATCCTGTGTCTGTGTCCTTTGTTGTGTTATCACAAATACACAGGTATTTGTGATACACTTTGTGATTTGTGATGTGGGACGGCTGATTAGCGCGGCTCAATCATTAAGTCATTCAACAAGCCCCCTGGTGGTTATTTAATATTCAGTGAGTGCGCTTAAAGTCATTTCATGTGTACTGTATATAGACTCAGTTATGCAAATATGTGGATGTGGACAACATGGTTATTTTATTGTACAACACAATGGTGCACAGAATCAGGCTGTAATGTAATATAAATGGCAAAACATATGCATTCAAGTGAAGTCAATTTAGTGGCGGTCAGTGCACATCACCACTTTGCACTTTGAGTATGCATTTTCTTAATATTGCTTGAATTCTATCCATTGTCTACCACTTATCCGGGTCACGGTGGTAGCAGCTTCAGCAGGGGACTCCAAACTTCCCTCTTCCTGGCAACATGGACCAGCTCTGACTGGGGGATCGCGAGGCGTTCCCATACCAGCTTGGAGATGTTAACACCCCACCTGTACCTTGGTCTCCCCCGTGGTCTCATCTCAGCTGGACGTGCCTGGAAAACCTCCCTCTGGAGGCGACCAGGACGCATCCTTACAAGAACCACCTCAACTGGATTAACTGCTTACCTTCTTTGGCAGCCAAATCTTTCATCATAAACTAATTGTTTGTTCAACAAACAATCATGAGTCAACTACTTTTTGAGACCATTCCTACTTTGGGTTGGCTGAACAGGCTCTGTGGTGTTAAGCGCCAGAAACCAAGGTGTGTGTAGGTGTTTTGCATGTGTGCCAGTGCAACTGTGTGTATTTTTGTGCATTGGAAATCTGTGAGATATATATGTTTTTACATGAAGGGTATTCTAGATGTGTAGTAAACCCAGGCATAGCAACGTGGACGCCCATCACCTCTCCCGAACAATTTGGGTCAGTGTCCCCCCCTATGGACTTCCTGACGGGCAGGCCTCAAGTGGTGGAGATTGGGAACAACATCGCATCCACTCTGGTCCTCAACACCAGAGCACCCCAAGGCTGCTGCCTCAGTCCCCGTCTGTACTCACTGTACACACATGACTGTACTGCCACGCACAGATTATCAAGTTTGCAGACGACACCACAGTCATCGGCTTGATAAGCGAGGGCGATGAAACGGAGTACAGGGATGAGGTGGTCCAGCTGACGCGATGGTGTGAGGACAACTGTTACGGCATGTGGTGCCTCCGGGTGGCGCTGTGGGCCTTGTTCCCTGCTACAGGTCAGAGCCCCGCCCTGCTCCAGCACCAGGATCCGGACTCTGCCCCACCAATCACCAATCACCGCCACCTGCTAGTTTTGTTTTGTATAAAGGCTCCCAGTTTGTTGCAGTTCACCCTCTTTTTTTTGTCACACTCACGGCATGCACGCCCCTACATTGGTTGGTATAGGTATGGTCCAGGTCTTCGGGACAGGTTAGACAGAGGCCTCTTTACATTTTCACCACGTAGGTAACTCATTGTTAAATACCCTAGGTTAGAGGGGGTATGCCAACCACGTACCTTTTGCTAGAGTAGTGTGTTTGGTCAACCACTTGTTACCACCGCTGCTAATTGGGTATTTGCCAGAGGGCAATTTAGTTTTACTTTTTCCCCTAGCTTTGTGAAGTTCTTTTTGATTTGGCATACTTCCACCAGGTCCCTAGGCCTGTATTTGGTATTTGAGTGTATCCTGTGTCTGTGTCCTTTGTTGTGTTATCACAAATACACAGGTATTTGTGATACACTTTGTGATTTGTGATGTGGGACGGCTGATTAGCGCGGCTCAATCATTAAGTCATTCAACAAGCCCCCTGGTGGTTATTTAATATTCAGTGAGTGCGCTTAAAAGTCATTTCATGTGTACTGTATATAGACTCAGTTATGCAAATATGTGGATGTGGACAACATGGTTATTTTATTGTACAACACAATGGTGCACAGAATCAGGCTGTAATGTAATATAAATGGCAAAACATATGCATTCAAGTGAAGTCAATTTAGTGGCGGTCAGTGCACATCACCACTTTGCACTTTGAGTATGCATTTTCTTAATATTGCTTGAATTCTATCCATTGTCTACCACTTATCCGGGTCACGGTGGTAGCAGCTTCAGCAGGGGACTCCAAACTTCCCTCTTCCTGGCAACATGGACCAGCTCTGACTGGGGGATCGCGAGGCGTTCCCATACCAGCTTGGAGATGTTAACACCCCACCTGTACCTTGGTCTCCCCCGTGGTCTCATCTCAGCTGGACGTGCCTGGAAAACCTCCCTCTGGAGGCGACCAGGACGCATCCTTACAAGAACCACCTCAACTGGATTAACTGCTTACCTTCTTTGGCAGCCAAATCTTTCATCATAAACTAATTGTTTGTTCAACAAACAATCCTAATCATGAGTCAACTACTTTTTGAGACCATTCCTACTTTGGGTTGGCTGAACAGGCTCTGTGGTGTTAAGCGCCAGAAACCAAGGTGTGTGTAGGTGTTTTGCATGTGTGCCAGTGCAACTGTGTATTTGTGTGCATTGGAAATCTGTGAGATATATATGTTTTTACATGAAGGGTATTCTAGATGTGTAGTAAACCCAGGCATAGCAACGTGGACGCCCATCACCTCTCCCAAACAATTTGGGTCAGTGTCCCCCCCTATGGACTTCCTGACGGGCAGGCCTCAAGTGGTGGAGATTGGGAACAACATCGCATCCACTCTGGTCCTCAACACCAGAGCACCCCAAGGCTGCTGCCTCAGTCCCCGTCTGTACTCACTGTACACACATGACTGTACTGCCACGCACAGATTATCAAGTTTGCAGACGACACCACAGTCATCGGCTTGATAAGCGAGGGCGATGAAACGGAGTACAGGGATGAGGTGGTCCAGCTGACGCGATGGTGTTGAGGACAACTGTTACGGCATGTGGTGCCTCCGGGTGGCGCTGTGGGCCTTGTTCCCTGCTACAGGTCAGAGCCCCGCCCTGCTCCAGCACCAGGATCCGGACTCTGCCCCACCAATCACCAATCACCGCCACCTGCTAGTTTTGTTTTGTATAAAGGCTCCCAGTTTGTTGCAGTTCACCCTCTTTTTTTTGTCACACTCACGGCATGCACGCCCCTACATTGGTTGGTATAGGTATGGTCCAGGTCTTCGGGACAGGTTAGACAGAGGCCTCTTTACATTTTCACCACGTAGGTAACTCATTGTTAAATACCCTAGGTTAGAGGGGGTATGCCAACCACGTACCTTTTGCTAGAGTAGTGTGTTTGGTCAACCACTTGTTACCCACCGCTGCTAATTGGGTATTTGCCAGAGGGCAATTTAGTTTTACTTTTTCCCCTAGCTTTGTGAAGTTCTTTTTGATTTGGCATACTTCCACCAGGTCCCTAGGCCTGTATTTGGTATTTGAGTGTATCCTGTGTCTGTGTCCTTTTGTTGTGTTATCACAAATACACAGGTATTTGTGATACACTTTGTGATTTGTGATGTGGGACGGCTGATTAGCGCGGCTCAATCATTAAGTCATTCAACAAGCCCCCTGGTGGTTATTTAATATTCAGTGAGTGCGCTTAAAAAGTCATTTCATGTGTACTGTATATAGACTCAGTTATGCAAATATGTGGATGTGGACAACATGGTTATTTTATTGTACAACACAATGGTGCACAGAATCAGGCTGTAATGTAAT
This sequence comes from Muraenolepis orangiensis, assembly GCA_027704905.1. Taxonomy (NCBI): domain Eukaryota; kingdom Metazoa; phylum Chordata; class Actinopteri; order Gadiformes; family Muraenolepididae; genus Muraenolepis; species Muraenolepis orangiensis. Next base: position 22,831,269 of record CM051010.1, read on the forward strand.
ATAAATGGCAAAACATATGCATTCAAGTGAAGTCAATTTAGTGGCGGTCAGTGCACATCACCACTTTGCACTTTGAGTATGCATTTTCTTAATATTGCTTGAATTCTATCCATTGTCTACCACTTATCCGGGTCACGGTGGTAGCAGCTTCAGCAGGGGACTCCAAACTTCCCTCTTCCTGGCAACATGGACCAGCTCTGACTGGGGGATCGCGAGGCGTTCCCATACCAGCTTGGAGATGTTAACACCCCACCTGTACCTTGGTCTCCCCCGTGGTCTCATCTCAGCTGGACGTGCCTGGAAAACCTCCCTCTGGAGGCGACCAGGACGCATCCTTACAAGAACCACCTCAACTGGATTAACTGCTTACCTTCTTTGGCAGCCAAATCTTTCATCATAAACTAATTGTTTGTTCAACAAACAATCCTAAATCATGAGTCAACTACTTTTTGAGACCATTCCTACTTTGGGTTGGCTGAACAGGCTCTGTGGTGTTAAGCGCCAGAAACCAAGGTGTGTGTAGGTGTTTTGCATGTGTGCCAGTGCAACTGTGTATTTGTGTGCATTGGAAATCTGTGAGATATATATGTTTTTACATGAAGGGTATTCTAGATGTGTAGTAAACCCAGGCATAGCAACGTGGACGCCCATCACCTCTCCCAAACAATTTGGGTCAGTGTCCCCCCCTATGGACTTCCTGACGGGCAGGCCTCAAGTGGTGGAGATTGGGAACAACATCGCATCCACTCTGGTCCTCAACACCAGAGCACCCCAAGGCTGCTGCCTCAGTCCCCGTCTGTACTCACTGTACACACATGACTGTACTGCCACGCACAGATTATCAAGTTTGCAGACGACACCACAGTCATCGGCTTGATAAGCGAGGGCGATGAAACGGAGTACAGGGATGAGGTGGTCCAGCTGACGCGATGGTGTGAGGACAACTGTTACGGCATGTGGTGCCTCCGGGTGGCGCTGTGGGCCTTGTTCCCTGCTACAGGTCAGAGCCCCGCCCTGCTCCAGCACCAGGATCCGGACTCCGCCCCACCAATCACCAATCACCCCACCAATCACCGCCACCTGCTAGTTTTGTTTTGTATAAAGGCTCCCAGTTTGTTGCAGTTCACCCTCTTTTTTTTGTCACACTCACGGCATGCACGCCCCTACATTGGTTGGTATAGGTAAGGTCCAGGTCTTCGAGACAGGTTAGACAGAGGCCTCTTTACATTTTCACCACGTAGGTAACTCATTGTTAAATACCCTAGGTTAGAGGGGGTATGCCAACCACGTACCTTTTGCTAGAGTAGTGTGTTTGGTCAACCACTTGTTACCACCGCTGCTAATTGGGTATTTGCCAGAGGGCAATTTAGTTTTACTTTTTCCCCTAGCTTTGTGAAGTTCTTTTTGATTTGGCATACTTCCACCAGGTCCCTAGGCCTGTATTTGGTATTTGAGTGTATCCTGTGTCTGTGTCCTTTGTTGTGTTATCACAAATACACAGGTATTTGTGATACACTTAGTGATTTGTGATACACTTTGACCCCTGTGTTGACTCCGTTCTTGCTCTGGCGCACACGGGATCCCCCTTTACCCGATGGTCGAACACTCTTGGACATCGCGGGCTGTAACAATTGGGGGCTCATCCGGGATCCTGTGTGTCTTGGAGTGAGCGCGGGAGTGCTGCACAGGTGAGTGTAATTGGTGCCTCTGATTAAATAACTGGGTACAGAGAGGACTGGTAGGGGGCGCATGTTTATTATCCGACTGCCCCCGACCAAAGATTTTCCTGATCGACCAATGGTCGTCAGTGAAGGACATTAGTCGACTAAAGGTGCGCATGAGTGGGCATGCGCACCATTAGTGCGCATGCGCCGTTTCATGTTTAATGAAACCGACAAGTAATTTTATTATGATTTTGTATTTTCAACTAGATCAACAAGGAGACTGTCTGAACATTTTGTTCATTTATTTCAACACATCACAGCATATAACATCAACATCACACAACTTATGAACTTTTAAAACTAAATTGATTCTTTTAACAACGTAAAATAAATATAAATTATGTAAATAAATAAATATAGGCTTAAGCAAACTGTCTCCGTTGTCCGGGAGAAGTGAGCTCCGTGTCTTGCTCACAATGAAGCCGGCTTTTGAAAATATGCGCTCCGATGGCGTGGATGTGGAAGGGATGGAGTGGATGAGGAAGGCATAGAGTGGATGTGGAAGGGATGGAGTGGATGTGGAAGGGATGGAGTGGATGTGGAAGGGATGGAGTGGATGTGGAAGGCATAGAGTGGATGAGGAAGGGATGGAGTGGATGTGGAAGGCATAGAGTGGATGAGGAAGGGATGGAGTGGATGTGGAAGGGATGGAGTGGATGTGGAAGGCATAGAGTGGATGAGGAAGGGATGGAGTGGATGTGGAAGGCATAGAGTGGATGAGGAAGGGATGGAGTGGATGTGGAAGGGATGGAGTGGATGTGGAAGGCATAGAGTGGATGAGGAAGGGATGGAGTGGATGTGGAAGGCATAGAGTGGATGAGGAAGGGATGGAGTGGATGTGTTTAGCTGTTAGCAGTTATTTCCCACCAAGTCAGTGGTCCCTTATCAACCTTGGTTCAGTCCTCCAAGTATGTCTTCATTTTATTGTTCTCAGCTTCCGCCTGTTGCTCTTCACCAGAAGCCATCAGCATTGATATCTCCTGCTGCTTCTCCCTTTGCTTCTTTGGTGCGGGCTCACTGTCCTCTGCACCACTGCTGTCCTTATTATTGTTATTATTATATTTTTCTTCCTGCGATTAACGACCAATGAAAACTTGATCGACTAATGACTCTTTGGTCGATTAATCTTTGGTCGACTAATAGGGGCAGCCCTAATAAATACAGTTGCTTTTTTGCAGTTGGAATATAATAGTTAGTTTCATAGAACAAGTCCTGTTTTAAAGACGCACAGGAGCTTACACTGCAAACCTTAATATGGTTGTGTTCCAGCAATCACCCTATGTCCGACAGTAATGAATTCATTCCCAGCGCAAAACAGGCAAGTGATTCATTTTGTTCAGGCTTTTTTTAATCCGGTTGCATCTCATTATACTTTTTGTTGTTGGCATGTATAATTCCAGTTAAACATGAAATGACCTTGCATTTTCCCACCAGCCCTCCTTCCTTCAGGCACTTTGCTATATAACGCTGTGTCCTCTGCACCTTTTGCCATTTGCTCATGGACAGGTCAATAGCCACTTCATTTCCCAACACTGCAGCCAAGGCCTAATGTTGCCATTAGGCTCTGCATCCGTCTCTGTGCCCGAACTCCAGTTCTGTATCCTTGGATGGACAAGCAGGCGCCGCATGACCGGTCTAATGCGCTCAGCCAGATCACCGTGCATGGGTGACGGGAGCAGGGAAACCGGCCTATTTAGCGGTTGAAGGAAGTGGAAGTTCTGAACAAAAAATGCTGAGCTATGAATATTCATGACACGGGGACCTCATCCTCCTACAATGAAAACATCTGCCCCCCCGCCGTGTCGTTTTGTTCAATGGATTATTCACTCGCTCACCCCCCCACCGCCATCTTTCAAAATGGTAGAGGGACAGGCAGGCTTTTGCTATGTTTTCAGTGAAATTAGGGACTTCACTTTTGAATTTCAATCATTAGTACATTTAAGTTTTTCTGTCTCCAGTCATGGATTTACCTACTTCTTCGTACATTGTGATCATGTACATGATCAGAATAATCAGAAAAAGAGAGACCATTAAGTGTGACGGTGTCAACAACCACTTTGTATCTCACAGGCCCACATCTTCAGGGAACATTTCTGATGCTCTAAAAGCAAAGGAAGTGAGCGTGTTTACTCAATTCTGAGAGAAAGTGACGGGGAAAGAGCGGTTTACCAATCATAGTGACGTTAATGGGACGTGATACGGTCTGCTGAGGGGGGGGGAGAAGCCAAAACGTGTGAATACTTCAAAGCCGCTATGTGTGTCACAAAGGCAATTTCAGAGAAGTGGAGATGTTTTTCCAGTCGGTGTAAAGCGTATATATATGCCATGTGGTTTTTGCGGCGTTGCTGTGAGGCCTCATACATTTGCGAAGACACACATCGTTGACACACTGACATCAACCAACAAAAAAAACATTTGAATTCCTTCAAAGACGTATTTAGCGGTGCAATTTCAGAAAACGTAAGGCTAACGGGTATTCTAATATTGAACCTTTTTTTGTAAAAGGTACAAACAAAGGCTTTGATTTGTTGGTTTAATTTGCAAGCAAACATTGCATGAAGAAGCTATAAGAGCCATTGAATAGAATGGTGACATCATTTTGACCCGCTATTGAACACAATGTATAATAATATCAATTGTTTTTTTCTATTTTCACAGCAGAATGGCTTGCAGTACGGAGGGTTTAGCGGGCAAACCCTATGATTGATTCAGAACTATGCGTTTTGTCACAGGGTAGCTGGTCAACGAATCAAATCTAGTCTAATAAGTCTGATATAGTCTGACTGTTCGTCAGATGTCGCATTGGGCTGGGGAGACTACTGTAGTAACCAATGAAAGGTGCTCTGCTCCAAGCTAAAACAAATGCAGAGCTTCATTTATTGACGGCAAACCCAGGGCTTCAATGGAGCCGGAACACGATCCAAGACCTCCCACTTCGGCGCCGTCACCTATTTGAATGAATAAGCCAACAAGGAGGAATCTGGTGAAATTAAAATATTTTGATGAATGTGTTGAATTTCATCAAACCAGTAAGTTATAACCTAAGATATGGCCGCGTTAGGCAGGAAAACATTATTTGCATTTGAGTATTCACTCTTCTTCCTCTTTTTCAAGTTTCTTCCTCTCACCCTGATGCTCTTCACTGCCACACGTGGCCAGTGGACAGAACTTCACTGTGGTATGAAATTAGCTCTTTCCGTTGTGGTCCTTGAAACGCAAATTATTATTTTTTCACAAATGTTTAGATTCTTGGCAATTTATTTCATAATGTATGTTCAAAATATCCGGTGTTTTGTAGTCAAACGTGTCTTAAAAATATTCAGTTTACCCGCTTGGACTACTTCGGACTACAAGCGCAGTCATATCGGTAAGGTGAATGTTTTTTTTTTAGATATTAGATAATGTTTCAATGAATGGTCAAATAATAGGCAAGAGGCAGAGCGCTACGTTCAAACCTAAAAAAAGAGTCTACAGGGTGGTAATAACATTGCCATGGTTAAAATCAAACCCCGGGTAGTCCCAAGTAAGCCCCACTGCTATGAAAGTGGGGATTTGTGCTGTGAAATTAAATGGTGGAATGAGTATGGCTCAAAAGGAAAACGTGTAAGTCACATCATTGTGGGCATGATATGTGTGTGTAATATTTGGGCATCATTTGTTAAGCCCCACAGCTAGTGGGCGTTGGTGAAAAGAGAATGGTCAATTATAATTCACATCGTTGTGGGCACAGAATCGCGTGTGTTTGTCCTTTCCGTGACGTTCATCCTCCCTCCAATCCGCAAGCACCTCCTGATTTACAAACAAAGCACTGGCTTGCGTTGAGTCACCACTTTCCTTCATACGCAATTGCATGATTGCATGACAGTGGCATGATTCCTTGAACTATTTTGTTTTGAGAGACATTGGGAAATTGGCACACGAGGATGCGGCTGGTGTATACCTGAGCTCGATTCATTTTGTGGGTTGGCTCATGCCACACTGAAGGTAAATGGACTGCATTTCTACAGCACTTTTCTAACCATTGCGGCCACTCAAAGCGCTTTACAAGTCATGCCTCACATTCATATACACATTCAAGTCAGCCATGCAAGGAAAGGAAGGAAACAGCCAGCACGTCGGGAGCAGTTAGGGTGTCTTGCTCAAGGACCTCGACTGTTTTTGCTAGGAGGAGGCGGGGATCAAACCAGCAACCTTCCGGTTGTGAGGCGACCCCTCTACCGCCTGAGCTACACTGCCGCCCAAGGTATATATATCTCTGAAGGTGCCTTCATGGTGCGGCCAGACATCACGAGGGTTCTGTTGCCCTACCTCTCTAGGTGTGTTTTGAAGAGAGAGAGAGAGAGACCAAGCAAAAGAGATAGAACGACCCGGAGAGCACAAATGGTAGCGTGTGGTGTTGTGATGTCTACTCCATGACCTTTTGATTTCCTGGAACGAGTCCAATTCCCGCTTGCCGTCTATTAAGATGACTCTGCTGATTGTTCTGATCACTGGCCTGGGGGTCACTGAGCTGTGTGCTTTCTCCATCCATCAAAGCTGTCCAACTCTAAATTATAACTACAGTTCCTAACTTTAAGCCAATGAAGTCTCCAAGGATGGCTTGTGCAAACTCTAACATCAGCTCCATCATCAACTACTATAGAGGTATGCTCTTGAGCACGAGAAGAGCTGGGCCTGCTGTCCCAGTGCTGAGGAACCTTTCAGGCCTGCCAAATATACAGGCGGTACAGAGGGCATCAGAGGAGTTTTCCAATCTCTAGTTCATTAGGAACTCTGCTACTGGCCAGGTTAAAGGTCAACTGAGGGCTCTTGTAACCAACACAACTGGTCACATCATAAACTTATGAACAGTATATTACATAACCACAGATCTAAGACTAAATGTATGAATATGAAAGTAGTACACATTGGTGAAAACAATGTTTCCTGAAAAGAACATACATAAATATATACAGTACAAACATACGTACACATACAGTCATATTTCTAAGGATCTGATTTTAATAATCGATTCCCCAGCACTGATTATGTTTCAGAATTGTTTTATTGTTTTGTTTTCGTCGCCATGTTAACAAACAATATCCCTCCCTGGGGCCTATACTATGAAGCAATATTTGGGGTAGCTTCAGGTTCAGCCCAGTGTCTAATATCTAAAAAAAGTCTACTTATACTGCACACCTAACCTGGTCCGCTATAGAATGACCATAAGAATACATCCAAGCAACACATTCATTTAATGGAATACACAATTCAAATTACAGTCAGCTCTATCCTACTTAGCTGAAGAGGCAATTATATTGATAAGCCTACTAACTTAATTTAATTACACACAATTACACATTTCAATTTGTTTGCCAGTTTTCCTTTGTGCCTTTGGCAGCTGCAGCTGTTTTGCTTTTAATCTGGATTATATTTTTTCAATTCTTTATATTTGTTCAATAATATAGTTTGCTCATCTTGGGTAAAATATGCGCCTCTGGCACTTGTTTGCAATTGGTCATATGTTGCACCGTGAGCGTGATTACGGTTGTGAGGCTTAGTGAAGCCAGCCAGCGAAAAGATATCCGTGGTTTGTTGAACCTTATTCGTAGTAGTAGGCCTCCGGTATTGTTCACTTTACTTAAGGGAGAAATCTATGCAACTTTCTGTGAAACTCCGCTTGACGTAGACGACCGCAGGCCAAATTATTTAGGACCGGTTGTCTGATCTGTACATTGCCTTGTCATTTTTCTTCTTGGCTCTCTGGTATTTGGAAGTGTGTTTACTAAACATTGCGTTATATATACTGTGGAGAGATGCCTTGGATCTAACATGTGCTCGTTATACACAAAGAGGGAACTCCACAATGTCCACAGCCACCATGTTAGAGGTTCACAAAGATAAATGGACTATGAGGATCTCATAAACATAGATTTTGTAAAGTAAGTGGATGCCATGGCAACGCTACGCTATGCATTTGCCTTTGCAGTGTACATATTGAACTTAGCATCCAGACCTCTGCGAAAGATTCTTATTCCACTCAAGTAGAAATTATACTACACCTTCAAATTAACTGAAAAAAGAAGAATAGTGAAAGAGTGACGGAGAGAAGGATGACATTTAGCAGGGCAGGAACGATGTTGCATCAAGAGATCTGTTTTGGCTGTACCTTGTCACCTGTCCCAGATTTCTGTCGCACATAATATTAATAATTGAAATGATGATTTGAAGGATAAAAACACAATATAATGATGTCACTCTTGATACAATTTCACTTTTCTCTTTTTAATTGTTTAATTAAAACAACATAAATGTGCCACTTGCTACCTATAACTGCAAATAATTGTTCATTTGGTGGTGATTTAGAGCTATGGTTTGTCTGTAATTGCGTGAAACCATTTAAATTGTAGACCAATTCTCACTTGTCAATCACATGCACACACAGGGTTATCATAAGTCCACCACAGGTGTGTGAATGCAACACTTCTCAATTGGGGATAAATGTAGAAAGGGAGGGAGCAGTCAGGGGGGGGGGGGTTCCCAGGTGGTTTATGTTCAAAATGTTGCTCTCTCTCTCTCTCTCTCTCTCTCTCTCTCTCTCTCTCTCTCTCTCTCTCTCTCTCTCTCTCTCTCTCTCTCTCTCTCTCTCTCTCTCATATTATTGTCCAACAGTACCCCAGCAACCTTTTGCCAACACCAGCATATTACAGTTTCCAAACTCCTTTCACTCTCAATTATCTTAAAAAAATTGATCAGGTTTCATGTTTTTTAATATAATCTCACTTAAAGTATGGTTAGGCCTTCCAGTGGTGGTTTTACTTAAGATTTTCTTCTCTCATTTATAGTGGATTAAAACTGAAATCCTGTCGTCCAAAGTATATAAGCTGCTGCCTTTTGTGGAGCCCCTGCTCATTTAGCTAATCCCTGTTTGACAGCTTCTGCTCAGCAAAGCCCCACTGTATGGCTGGATCTCTTTTTTCCTTTTTCAATACCTACCAATAGATATGTTCCCCCCCCCCCCCAAATGTTGAAGTTAGCCGTGTATTCTATCTTTCTAATGAAAACCATGAATTGGGTGATAAAAATGTATTTTTTTCACTCAAGGGGTGAATAGCGCAGCTCGGGAAATAAAATCAGCATTGCTTAGAACTGATTGAGTGATGATTGGGACGTGAAATGAGACCTGTGTACATGTTTGTGCCAACCGTTTAAGACAGTTAAGTTGTGAGTTATTTTATTATGAGACTTTCTGGCCATGAGTTCATATACTGTAACTCATAGATGGGGGGACAACCCCGCCTTAGTTATTGCTGGGTGTATATAACTAATGTGAGCGAAACTTCCAGCCACATTGGCAGGTAGTTGATTCTGGCTCAGCTGAACATGTCTGTTAAAACTGCTGCTAGCATCAATTGTTCAGGTTGTAGTGGTACAATGTAGTCTAAATTGAAATCTGGAGGATTTAATCCTCTTTATTGGTTACATACATGTTTCTCTGCATTATACCCATCCTAGTATTAGGAGCAGTGGGCAGCTATTTTAAATACAGCGCCCGGGGAGCAGTGTAGGGGGTCTGGTGCCTTGCTCAAGGGCACCTCGGCAGTGCCCGGGTGTTTCAGAGACTTTAGCCTTCAGCACCTGCAGCGGACACAGAGCTGAAAGTATCGCTATATTTATAACGTTAATTGTATTAAAGTTTGGCTTCTGGTTTCTGTAGCGTGACAAAACACATATTTATTTTTTCTTTCCAGGGACTTTAAATCAAATTCCATCAACTGTTTGTGTGTTGTACATTTGTATTGCGTGCACCGTGACAAACGTTCAAACAGTATGTGGTTCCATCCTGACAAGATGCTACCCAACGCTTAACAAAAAAAAGGAAAGAACCACTGAAAAAAAGCTTTCTGAGGGACAAAACAGGCTTGTCGATGACGGCTGCACCACTTGCTAAAGTCTGGAAGACTTGGAAGCGCGTGGGAGGACACGGAGCGCTGTCATCGTTGGAGAAAGTCGTCCGGTAAACACAGTTGTGACTGTCAAACGGAATGGTGTTTGAGTAAACACGGAACACGGAGAGAACAGTCCGTTGCCACATGCGGTGGCCAGACATACTTTACCTCTCACTTACACAATTGTACACCGTCACTTTGCAAGGGGGAAGAGTAAATGCTTTGTTTTTCATGAAATAGTTGTGTTGTGACAAAGCTGATGACAGAGTCTGGGGTGCGCCGCAAAGAAAAATAAGCTGTAGGATAGGAAGAAAAAAAGGAAAGAAATGTAAATAAATGAAAATATGTTTATGTACAAAAACGTTGAGGTTCAAATAACAGATTTTTGTTTCAACTGCAGCGTGTTTAACGCTGAAAAAGACAACATTGGCATGTACGTTAATTAAACTAAATGTATCAATGAGAATGATTCAAAATATATATATATAAATATATAAATAAGAACAACATTGACTTGATCCTTTAACGTTTCTGAATGTCAAGAACATTTATATCTAAGACAACGAACGTCTGTCGAACAGCACTTAGTCGAACAGCATGCTTTCTATAAAAGCTATTCAAATCGGTGTAGGTGTTAATGGTCTAGAGCACCTATAGTTGGAACAATACAATGTCAACATTTCACTACCACAAGTAATCATGAGCAATATTTAGAATTCCCGATCACACAGGGCAAGAAGTACAGCTGTGTGTGTGTGTGTGTGTGTGTGTGTGTGTGTGTGTGTGTGTGTGTGTGTGTGGGTGTGTGTGTGTGTGTGTGTGTGTGTGTGTGTGTGTGGGTGGGCGTGCGTGCGTGCGTGCGTGCGTGCGTGCGTGCGTGCGTGCGTGCGTGCGTGCGTGCGTGCGTGCGGCGTGCGTGCGTGCGTGCGTGCGTGCGTGCGTGCGTGCGTGCGTGCGTGCTGGGTTGGATTGAATGCCAAGCAAAGGGGATTGCTGCAAAAGGGATTGGATTCTCAAAATGGTGAACCATGCTGCATTATTTTTGCAATCTAACAGAGTCGTTGAACAACATATGTTGTGACTAAAGGCAGCCCGCATTGAGATATTTGTGATGATATAATAATATAATATGCCATTCGTTGATTCGGACACTTTCTCTATTGCTTCGCATGGGTTGGTAATGCAACCAATTGAGCTACATAGAACCAACTAGGCTCGTGAAAGGAAGTTCCTAGATTGTACATGTTTATTTGCAGACCAAACAGCCATGAAGAGCCAGTCTCCACTACCTAAACATATCACTGTAGCACAGCATCCCACAGCATCATTTTATCATGCTGATCAAATAAATGCAATAGTCTTCAGCCTAATGATCCTCATCACCAGGTTTTTTTAATTCAAGGCTCCAAGTTCTACTGTATTTCACACACTTGAGAGTGTGGAGAGAGTGTGAGGCACGGACGCGAAAGAGACATTACCATTTTCAATTTGGATCGTATTAATGAGGAGTTAGTTCCTTTTAACACCCCCCCCCCCCCTCCTCTCAAATGTCTTCCTAATCGGGGCAGCAAAGAGCCATAGAGAGTGTTGCGTCCGCCCTTATGAGGTGAGGAGAGCCGGGCCATCCCTGCTCTCACCCTGGGAGATTTGTCGAACACACTCAGAGCTGACCATTTGCCGTGCTGTAGGATGTCGTGGGAACAGCCACCTACAGGCAATCATGACCTTTTGCCATTTTTCCTTCAACGTTATTCCTTTTCTTCACAGGCTCCCACGTGACCCATGGCCTCTGCTCTGCTAGTCCCGTTCTCCTCTATATATATATATATATATATATATACACATACTATCTATATATATATACAGGTATATTTACATTAAAGACGACAGTAGAGAGCCTTCAGAACGTTTAGCATAATGTTTGCTGTCACGACCGGGTGAATACATATTCAGTGAATTTGAGATTATATAATATGATCATTTTAATATAATATATCCTGTTATAATTTAATTGAAATTCAGTTTTTTTGTATAGAACATATATTTGAGCTGCAAAATGTGAAAGTTATTGTCTTTTTCCAAATAAAAATTTAATAATTTTTGGTATTATATTGGACACTTAATATGTAGATCTTTGGCCCTGAGTGCACTGTAAATTATTCAATGGATTAGAACTCCCTTTATAATGCAAATGAAAAGGCCATTTAAAGTTTGTTATTTTTTATAGAATGAAGTAGCCCTACAGAGTCTTCCTTAAATTGGATTATCTTAAATACTTAATGCTTTACTTTGCTGTTTGTGTGGCTGTGTGAGAATGTACCCTGCAAGTGTCTTTACATAATGGACTTCAATGGGGAGCTTGGGGAGGACGGTCCTCCGTACAGTAATAATTGTGCTAGGGGGCGCTGTTGGTACTTTGACACGGGGACATGATTGTATAGTCATATTATCAGTATTTTCACAGATTAATCTGTCAAATTGATGTGTATTTATTTTTCAAGTTTATTTTTACATCAGTGGAGGCTCGTCCATTGAGGAAAGGGAGGATGGTCCTCTCTTTCCTCAATGGAGCGCCCCCTACCAGCGCCCCCTACCACAATTATTACTCTACGCGGACCCTCCTCCCCAAGCTCCCCATTGAAGTCCATTACAAAACTCCCGGACCTGGTTTAACATGAGTGTGTACGGCAGTAAGGGAGGACGATCCTCCCTTAGGGCGGGTCTAGCTAGAGGCTCTGTGAACCAATCAGCAGAGCTCACTGCGATGGTGAGTAACCAATCAGAGTTGGGGGGAGCATTTTCATCATGTAAGGATATATGTTGTGTTATTTATTTACTATACTAACTAGGATTTATATATTTCAGACTTGAAACTATTGAGTAACGAACTCAAAAAGTCAGAAATCAATGCCAAATGTAAACAGAAAGCATGGCTGACCGTGATAAGATGGTGTTTCTTTAGCTTCCGATTAGACAATTTACGTGATTTTTAGATTAGATTAGATTCAAATGTATTGTCATTGTTCAGCACAAGTACAGTACAGCGAAAATAATTTAGCATCTAACCAGAGTGCACATTTACGTGCACAACTGGTTTTACTTTACGATAGTATGTCTTATTTTAATTAAATACAGGTAAATATACTTTACACACACGCTTCTCCCTCAAATCTTACTCAATTGAAATTCTGTTTGGTTTGTTTGGTAGCACTAGCCTTCTATTCACATTTCTTAGATTTTCATCATTAATGGAGTCATCGCTCAGCTAAGCAGCTCTTTTAAAAAAAATCAAAAATCAAAATAACACTTCTTCTTCCACCTAAGATCACAATCGGTTTCAATTGTTCGGCTTGTCTGCTGAAATGACCCACTAATACACAGATCAATTGATAGTGAGGCACCTTGTTTCTCCCCTACTTTTACAACAACCAGAGCCGCCACTGCTTTACATACACAGGATACACCGACATTACACCAGTGTTCCAGAAGCAAAGAGGTGTGATCTGTAAAGAGCTGTGATCTGCCACACCACATGGAACAGTGGCTGGTGAACTCAGTGCTGTGTGTTTTTTATAGCCATGTGTAAAAAGCTGCTGTGCCTCGTCCACAATGCACAACATATACCTACTGCATATCCCCCGGTGGTGGACTGCACACATAACACCTCATCAAAACGTCACCCCTGTCCCGTCCTGCCGGTTCACCCGTTTTACACAGACGTCGATCCGGCTTTGATGCTACCTCCTCTGCCCGCCTTAATGGTGGAACGACAATGCCCTCCCATTAGCATCCTTACAAGGACTAGCAGGTTCAAGGACAGTTTTTATCCACAGGCAGTGAGCCTACTGAACTGCTAGGAGTGCTGCCACTATTATAACATTGTCATCCATATTGCATATTGCATATTGCACTAGCATACTTTTGCTGGACTTTCTGGAATGTGGAGTAAGCATTCCATTGTACTTGTTTTGAATGGCAAGTAAAAATCTTGAAAATGTAATCTTGAATCTTCTGTGAACCTGCGTTTACCCTAACCCTCATTCCTGCCTTCAACATGCTGTACTAAAGAGGTGTTCAACCAAGTGAGTCTGTGTTGCTTATTATTCAATGTTTTTGGATTAATTAGCCATTTGTGCTGCCATGGTAAATATGTCAATGCTTATCAAGGCTGTGTTTTAACCATTTAAAAAGTCTTTCAAACATCTTTCCAAAATGACCAAATTTGTTGGGTTTCATGGATTGTTTGAGAATGTTCTTCATTGATGTTGTTAGTCACACTTTACAGTTAACTGGTCATTTAGCACTGTAGCGACATGCAGTACAAGTAACTTATTAACGAAAATACTCTTAGAGCTGATCACTTTAGCCATGTGTCAGGAAGGAGGACTCTTTCATTTCAAACGTACAGTGTACTGTTTTTTCTCTGTCAGACAGACCATGTGTCGTTCGAGCGTAACATACCTCTGAGCTGTGTCTAAACGATAGCCATCAGGACTGCGTGGCTAGTCTCGACCCTGGGAGGAAGTTTGCCGTCTGTTCTTCATCCTGACAATCGCATCTGGAGTAAATGGGGGAGATACCGTGGGGATGGTATCCCTCCTACACATCTCTCCTTCTACTTCTGGCCAAGTTGCCTCTCCCTATAACCATGTTTGATATCAATATCCAAGCCCCACGTGCCAAAAAACGAGACACACAATTAAATCCCGCCGTTGCCCGTGGGCCAAGCCATCCTGTCAATATACCTGATGTCCTTCGACGCTTTGTGCCTTCGCGTGCTGCCCCATTAACTTCACTAAAATGTTAGCATAGCCGGGGTCATTTTGGCGCGTCCCTAGCGGTGTCCGTTACGCTGCCGGCGATGGCTTGTCGGAGAACACAGGCACTTGTGCGCCCGCTTGCGTGCGCGTGTACGTGTGTGTGCGCTCGCGCGCGCGTGTGTGTGTGTGTGTGTGTGTGTGTGTGTGTGTGTGTGTGTGTGTGTGTGTGTGTGTGTGTGTGTGTGTGTGTGTGTGTGTGTGTGTGTGTGCGCGCGCGCGCGCGGGCCACTGTTCGCTGCCGGGGCCGAGGACAAGCGCGCCTGCAGCTTTTCCAGCGGACCGTGATGCTTGCAGTCACGAGTGAGCACCTGTACAAGCCATCGCCGTGGTCATTTAGATCCACTCTGCTGCCGCGCCAAGCGGCTCGTTTGGCCACCCAAGCACGGCACTGAGCAGAAGGTGCACCAGCAGCATTTGTTCCCATTTAGAGAGCCCAGGAGGAGAGCCTAGGGACAGGATATCTATCACTAATGTTGCAGCCCCCACCCCCCAACACACACACACACACACACACATGTTTGACGATACCTAGGGATACAGTGCAGTGGTTGGATGTTCAACCATAGGCCTACGTCTGATCCTGCAGTTAGATTTTGTGATTATGAACACAATGATATCTTTTAGTAACAATGTTGTTAAGAAAGCATTAAACCTTTTTTTGTCATAGAATTTTACAAATATAAAAATACAAACGACCAGATTCAAATGTGCCGTCAGGCTGAAAAGGCTGGAATATATATTTTCATGTATTTCACCAGTGCAGTGCAGAGCTTTGAATAACATTTAAATGGTCTGTGTTATTCTGATGTTTTTGTTTTGTTACTCACATCGCTATAATCGTGGACTGAGGTGTCAAAAGCATAATTTGAGCACAGCTTTTATAAACAATATGATTTTGTTATTCATCATCACAAGCCAGGAATGATGGACTGAGAATGAATGGAAAAGGCTTGTCTTTGTCTTGGTATTATGTTGACCAAAACACTGCTTTTTCAAAAACATGTTCTTGCTGGTAGGAAACCCCCCTGAGGAGACCCTTTTCTTTGAAAATAGGTTGATATGTTGAAGATTATCTTGTAAATAAATATTACGCTGGCTGGCGAGCAGAAGACTACGGAAACAGATTGTAAATGGATGCATGTGTGTCTGTGTGTGTGTGGGTGTGTGTGTGTGATTAGTGACCAAAAACATCCCGAGAAGACACCTATTGTATGGCACAAATATGTATGAACAACATTCACTGTCACGCTGCAAGAGTCTGCTGCCAGATATCGTCACATTATACACACGGAGGTCGAGCGTTTCTCCAGCTTCAAATTCCTGGGGGTCCACATCTCCGAGGACCTCTCCTGGTCCCTCAATACTGCCTCACTGGTAAAGAAGGCTCACCAGCGTCTCTTCTTCCTGAGGAGACTGAGGAAAGCCCACCTGTCACCTCAGATTCTGGTGAACTTTTACCGGTGTGCTATCGAAAGCATCCTCACCAACTGCATCACAGTGTGGTACAGCAACTGCACTGTCTCAGACCGGAACGCGCTGCAGAGGGTGGTGAAAACCGCCCAACGCTTCGTTGGACTACCCCTCCCTGCAATAAACACTACCCACCACAAACGGTGTCTGAGGAACGCAGAAAAAATTGTAGATGAACCCTCTCACCCCAACCATGGACTGTTTGCCCTCCTCCCTCCGAGAGGCGCTATAGAAACCTCTGTTCCAAGTCAAGCAGGCTTAGGAACAGCTTCCTAAGCTTCCCTCAGCTGTCATCTCCCTGAACTCTGCCCCACGAAGACAGCCCCCACCCCCCCCCCCCCTGCTGCACCCCCCCCTGTTGCCCAACCCCTGCTGCCCCTACCCCCCTTCTGCCACGCCTCTGTTGTCCCCCCCCCCGCTGCTGCACCTCTGCTGTCCTCCCCGGCTGCCCCCCCTCTGCTGCACCCCCCCCCCCTGCTGCTGCCCCCCCTCTGCTGCCCCCCCCCCTGCTTACGCCCCTGCCCCACACCTCTGCTCTACACCTATAACAATCACCACCAATGTCTCTGACTAACTGTAAAAAAACAAGAAAAAAAACAAACAAACTGTAAAAACAAACAGTATCACAACTACCCACCTCTCTATAGTTTACATATTTATTACTAAGATACCTGGTTACTGTACCTGCCATATATATTTAAATCTGTTGATAGAACTGCTCCTACTCCTGTATATACATATACATTTATACTGCCATACATTTATATATGCTCACTTGTATATACATTTACATCTATATATTTGTATCCTGCTTTCAATAATAGCATACCCCTGATCACTACCTGTTAAATTATCACTTACCTGTATGTACATATACCTATTATTATGCCTATTATTATGCTTTCAACACCCAACCAATAAATATTGTGATTGGCCCGACTAACTGGGCTCTTATTCAGATTCAGATTCAGAAAACTTTATTAATCCCGAGGGAAATTAAGGTGCAACAGTTGACACAGGGGGAATAAATGCACACACAAGAATACTAAAACCTAAGCTAAAAAACAAAACAACAACTAACTAAAATAAAACTATTATAAACAAAAATAGTTAAAATAATTCTAAATGAAGTCTAAATGTATTGATAAGTGAAGATAATTACAGTATTATAACAGTAGTACGTAGGTATATACAATACACAACAATACGTATAGTGCAAATTGGCAGTAATAATATATTAATAAATAATTCGACTGAAAAGTGACATGTGAAAAGTGAAAAAGTGAAAAGTGAATTCGGAATTGAAATAGAATTTGCAGTGCAAAGTACAATGAGATGATTACAGTGCGTTGACCAAAAATAAAATAAAAATAAAAATAAGTACGTTGGCCTCAGGTCACTGAGTCTCCACTGTCCCTCTCACGACCCGAGGTAGAGGAATTATAGAGTCTAATAGCCACAGGAAGAAAGGACTTCCTATGGCGTTCTGTGGTGCACCTGGGTGGAATGAGTCTGTTGCTAAAGGTGCTTCTATATGAGGTCAGCACCTGATGGAGAGGGTGAGAGTTGTTGTCAAGGATACTACGCAGCTTGCGCAGCATCCTTCTCTCAGACACCACCAACAAGGAGTCCAGCTGGACCCCCAGGACAGCGCCAGCCTTCCTGACAATCCTGCTGATCTTGTTGGCGTCTGCTGATCTCAACCTGCTACCCCAGCACACGACTCCGGAGAAGATGGCACTGGCTACCACCGACTGGTAGAACACATTCAGCATCTTGTTGCAAACGTTGAAGGACCGGAGCCTCCGCAGGAAGTAAAGACGGCTCTGGCCCTTCTTGTAGACCGCCTCAGAGTTCTTGGCCCAGACCAGTTTGTTGTCCAGATGAACTCCCAGGTATTTATATTCCTGGACGGCTTCAGCGGACACACCCTTGATGGAAATGGGTGTGGGTGTGGATTTCCTCCTGCGGAAGTCCACCACCATCTCCTTCGTCTTGTCAGTGTTGAGCTGCATATGGTTCAGCTCACACCACTCAACGAAGGAGTCCACGACGCCCCTGTACTCCTCATCGTTTCCCTCGCTGACACAACCAACAACTGCAGAGTCGTCCGAGAACTTCTGCAGATGGCAGGACTCTGAGTTGTATTGGAAGTCTGAGGTGTACAGGGTGAACAGGAATGGGGAAAGAACAGTTCCCTGTGGAGCACCAGTGCTGCTGACCACAGTGTCAGACACACAGTCCTGCAGTCTGACAAACTGTGGACGACCCGTCAAATAGTCAGTAATCCAGGACACCAGGGAAGAGTCCACCTTCATCGCCGTCAGCTTACTTCCCAGCAGGGCAGGCCGGATGGTGTTGAACGCACTGGAGAAGTCGAAAAACATGATTCTCACAGTGCTCCCGGGTCTGTCCAAGTGGGCGTAGGCACGATGGAGCAGGAAGATGATGGCGTCCTCCACTCCCAGTTTCGGCTGGTAGGCAAACTGAAGAGGGTCCAGTGATGATCTGACCAGGGGCCGAAGAAGCGTCAGGACCAGCCTCTCAAAGGATTTCGCCACGTGGGACGTCAGCGCCACCGGTCTGTAGTCGTTTGAGGTGCTGGGACGTGCCTTCTTCGGAACCGGCACCAGGCAGGATGTCTTCCACAGCACAGGGACCCTCTCCAGTCTCATGCTCAGGTTGAAGATGTACTGCAGGACTCCACTCAGCTGGGCAGCACATGTTTTGAGGACCCTCGGGCTGACGCCGTCAGGACCTGCAGCCTTGTCTGGATGGAGCCTGCACAGCACTTTCCTCACCTGCTCAGCTGTGAAGGTATGTGAGCCGTGTATGGGGGCTGGAAGAGTCACTGATGTGTTGATGGGGGAGGGGTGAGGTAGTGATGGTGGGGGAGAGAGAACAGGTATGTTGATGCTGGAGAGGGACGGTGGGGGAGGGGGGACAGCAGGGCTGGGGGGCTGGAGGGGAATGGTTGTAGAGGGGCTGGGGGAGGGGGGGTAGACCGGAGCCCACTCATTGAATCTATTGAAAAACAAATTCAACTCGTTGGCCCGATCAGGACCCCCCCCTATTGTCTGGCTACCAGGTTGTTTGTAGCCAGTGATGCTCCTCATGCCACTCCACACATCCTTCAGGTTGTTCTGCTGAAGTTTGTGCTCCAGCTTCCTCCTATAGTTGTCTTTGCCCTGCTGGATCCTCTCCCTCAGCTCCCTCTGAACCCGCCTCATCTGCTCCCTATCCCCACCTCTGAAGGCCCTCTTCTTCTCATTGAGCAGGACCTTGATGTCTCGGGTGACCCATGGCTTGTTGTTGGGGAAACAGCGTACAGTCTCTGTGGGAACAACACTGTCCACACAGAAGTTGATGTACCCTGTTATACAATCCGTGAGATCATCAAGGTCCTCTCCATGCAAATCACAGAGGAAATCCCAGTCTGTTGACTCAAAGCAGCCCCGCAAGTCCTCATCGGCCTCCTGTGACCATCTCCTCACAGTCCTTGTGGTCACAGGCAGCCGCTGTACTAGAGGCCTATACAGGGGCTGCAGGTGGATGAGGTTGTGGTCTGACCTTCCAAGAGGAGGAAGGGCAGTGGCGCTGTATGCCTCCTTAACATTGGCATACAGCAGGTCCAGTGTCTTATTTTCCCTGGTGGGACAGTCCACAAACTGCTTGAAGGTGGGCAGTGTTGCAGCCAGAGTCACGTGGTTAAAGTCCCCAGATATCGCGATGAATGCTTCAGGGTGCTGTGTCTGAAGTCTCGCGACGGCGGAATGGATGACGTCACACGCGAGCGCAGCGTTTGCAGACGGTGGAATGTAAACAATAACAAGAAGCACATGGGAGAACTCTCGCGGCAGATAGTATGGCCGCAGACTCACGGCCAGCAGTTCAATGTCCGGGCTACACACACGTTCCTTCACAGTAACATGTCCAGGGTTACACCACTTGTTGTTAACGAGAATAGCAAGTCCCCCACCTTTCCTCTTGCCACTCTCGCGGTGCGTCCTGTCCGCCCGGACGGTTAGAAAGCCGTCCACGGTAACATTAGAGTCCGGGGTGTCCTCGTTGAGCCACGTCTCCGTGAAACAAAGCACGCTGCTCTCCCGGTACACCCGCTGGGTCATCACCAGGCCCGCTAGCTCGTCCATCTTATTCGCTAGCGACCTCACGTTCCCCATGGTGATGGAAGGGAGATATGGTTTATATCTCCGCTTCCTCTCCCGCTGTCTCTCCTGCTGTTTACGTCCAGCCTTGCATCCCCTGTACGTCCTCCTCAGCTCCCTGGGGAGGTCGGGGATGTCGGGCCTCTCCCGTAGCAGCGAGGTCTGTTGTAGCGACAACAGCTGACTCCGCGCGTAGACAATGGCTCCGCCGTAATGTTGAGCCACGACGGAGACGCGGTTCAGTAACAGTGTCCCCAGAATGAGAAACACGGCAAAAACTTCCCTAAACATAGCTGGCTGAGGGTTGCACAGCTACTTAACAAAAAACTATAATAAAAACAACAATAATATAAGAATAAATAACTAAAAAGTAAGAGGGGAGGGGGAGCAACTGTTGCTGGCTGCCGCTCGTAGCAGCGCCGGAAGTCAGAATCATTATGAATCAACAGAATACAGAATATATTATGTTGCTGCCCTTACCCCTAGACACACGAGGGTTGTAACAGGCAGCATGTCTTCCCTTTACATGGTTGTCTAGAACATGTACTTGATAATCCCATTGCCACTTTCACCGTGTACATTTCTTATCATGAGTGCCGTTTTACCTAAACACATATTCCACAGCATCAATGCACTTTCAGACGGATTGGTGCAAATGTGTTATCATCATGGCTTGGTAGTAGGGCTGCCCCCGATTAGTTGACCAATGGTTAATCGACCAAAGAGTTGTTCGTCGATCAAGTTTTCATTGGTCGTTAATAGCAGAAAAAAAAAATTGTTTGTAAAACTATTTATTTCGGACACGTGACAGAGGACACGTGAGAGAGGACACGTGACAGAGGACACGTGACAGAGGACACGTGACAGAGGACACGTGACAGAGGACACGTGAGAGAGGACACGTGAGAGAGAGGACACGTGAGAGAGGACACGTGACAGAGGACACGTGAGAGAGGACATGTGAGAGAGGACACGTGAGAGAGGACACGTGACAGAGGACACGTGACAGAGGACACGTGAGAGAGGACACGTGAGAGAGGACACGTGACAGAGGACACGTGAGAGAGGACACGTGAGAGAGGACACGTGAGAGAGGACACGTGAGAGAGAGGACACGTGAGAGAGGACACGTGACAGAGGACACATGACAGAGGACACGTGAGAGAGGACACGTGACAGAGGACACGAGAGAGAGGACACGAGAGAGAGGACACGAGAGAGAGGACACGTGAGAGAGGGGACACGTGAGAGAGGACACGTGAGAGAGGACACGTGAGAGAGGACACGTGAGAGAGGACACGTGACAGAGGACACGTGAGAGAGGACACGTGAGAGAGGACACGTGAGAGAGAGGACACGTGAGAGAGGACACGTGACAGAGGACACGTGAGAGAGGACACGTGACAGAGGACACGAGAGAGAGGACACGTGAGAGAGAGGACACGTGAGAGAGGACACGTGAGAGAGGACACGTGAGAGAGGACACGTGAGAGAGGACACGTGACAGAGGACACGTGAGAGAGGACACGTGAGAGAGGACACGTGAGAGAGAGGACACGTGAGAGAGGACACGTGAGAGAGAGGACACGTGAGAGAGGACACGTGAGAGAGGACACGTGACAGAGGACACGTGAGAGAGGACACGTAACAGAGGACACGAGAGAGAGGACACGAGAGAGAGGACACGTGAGAGAGGGGACACGTGAGAGAGGACACGTGAGAGAGGACACGTGAGAGAGGACACGTGAGAGAGGACACGTGACAGAGGACACGTGAGAGAGGACACGTGAGAGAGAGGACACGTGAGAGAGGACACGTGACAGAGGACACGTGAGAGAGGACACGTGACAGAGGACACGTGACAGAGGACACGAGAGAGAGGACACGTGAGAGAGAGGACACGTGAGAGAGGACACGTGAGAGAGGACACGTGAGAGAGGACACGTGACAGAGGACACGTGAGAGAGGACACGTGAGAGAGAGGACACGTGAGAGAGGACACGTGACAGAGGACACGTGACAGAGGACACGAGAGAGAGGACACGTGAGAGAGAGGACACGTGAGAGAGGACACATGAGAGAGGACACGTGAGAGAGGACACGTGAGAGAGGACACGTGACAGAGGACACGTGACAGAGGACACGTGACAGAGGACACGTGACAGAGAGGACACGTGAGAGAGAGGACACGTGAGAGAGGACACGTGAGAGAGGACACGTGAGAGAGGACACGTGACAGAGGACACGTGACAGAGGACACGTGAGAGAGGACACGTGACAGAGGACACGTGAGAGAGGACACGTGAGAGAGGACACGTGAGAGAGGACACGTGACAGAGGACACGTGAGAGAGGACACGTGAGAGAGGACACGGGACAGAGGACACGTGACAGAGGACACGTGACAGAGGACACGAGAGAGAGGACACGTGAGAGAGGACACGTGAGAGAGGACACGTGAGAGAGGACACGTGAGAGAGAGGACACGTGAGAGAGGACACGTGAGAGAGGACACGTGACAGAGGACACGTGACAGAGGACACGTGATAGAGGACACGTGAGAGAGGACACGAGAGAGAGGACACGAGAGAGAGGACACGTGAGAGAGAGTAGACGTGAGAGAGGACACGTGAGAGAGGACACGTGAGAGAGGACACGTGAGAGAGAGGACACGTGAGAGAGGACACGTGAGAGAGGACACGTGAGAGAGGACACGTGAGAGAGGACACGTGAGAGAGGACACGTGAGAGAGGACACGTGAGAGAGGACACGTGAGAGAGAGGACACGTGAGAGAGAGGACACGTGAGAGAGGACACGTGACAGAGGACACGTGAGAGAGGACACGTGAGAGAGGACACGTGAGAGGGGACACGTGAGAGAGGACACGTGACAGAGGACACGTGAGAGAGGACACGTGACAGAGGACACGAGAGAGAGGACACGTGAGAGAGAGGACACGTGAGAGAGGACACGTGAGAGAGGACACGTGAGAGAGAGGACACGTGAGAGAGGACACGTGAGAGAGAGGACACGTGAGAGAGGACACGTGAGAGAGGACACGTGACAGAGGACACGTGACAGAGGACATGAGAGAGAGGACACGTGAGAGAGGACACGTGAGAGAGGACACGTGAGAGAGGACACGTGAGAGAGAGGACACGTGAGAGAGGACACGTGAGAGAGGACACGTGACAGAGGACACGTGACAGAAGACACGTGAGAGAGGACACGAGAGAGAGGACACGAGAGAGAGGACACGTGAGAGAGAGTACACGTGAGAGAGGACACGTGAGAGAGGACACGTGAGAGAGGACACGTGAGAGAGAGGACACGTGAGAGAGGACACGTGAGAGAGGACACGTGAGAGAGGACACGTGACAGAGGACACGTGACAGAGGACACGTGAGAGAGAGGACACGTGAGAGAGGACACGTGAGAGAGGACACGTGAGAGAGGACACGTGACAGAGGACACGTGACAGAGGACACGTGACAGAGGACACGTGACAGAGGACACGTGAGAGAGGACACGTGAGAGAGAGAACACGTGAGAGAGGACACGTGACAGAGGTCACGTGAGAGAGGACACGTGAGAGAGGACACGTGAGAGAGGACACGTGACAGAGGACACGAGACAGAGGACACGTGAGAGAGGACACGTGAGAGAGGACACGTGAGAGAGGACACGTGAGAGAGAGGACACGTGAGAGAGGACACGTGAGAGAGGACACGTGACAGAGGACACGTGATAGAGGACACGTGAGAGAGGACACGAGAGAGAGGACACGAGAGAGAGGACACGTGAGAGAGAGTAGACGTGAGAGAGGACACGTGAGAGAGGACACGTGAGAGAGGACACGTGAGAGAGAGGACACGTGAGAGAGGACACGTGAGAGAGGACACGTGACATAGGACACGTGAGAGAGGACACGTGAGAGAGGACACGTGAGAGAGGACACGTGAGAGAGGACACGTGAGAGAGAGGACACGTGAGAGAGAGGACACGTGAGAGAGGACACGTGACAGAGGACACGTGAGAGAGGACACGTGACAGAGGACACGTGAGAGAGGACACGTGACAGAGGACACGAGAGAGAGGACACGTGAGAGAGAGGACACGTGAGAGAGGACACGTGAGAGAGGACACGTGAGAGAGGACACGTGACAGAGGACACGTGACAGAGGACACGTGACAGAGGACACGTGAGAGAGGACACGTGAGAGAGGACACGTGAGAGAGAGGACACGTGAGAGAGGACACGTGAGAGAGAGGACACGTGAGAGAGGACACGTGACAGAGGACACGTGACAGAGGACACATGACAGAGGACACGTGAGAGAGGACACGTAACAGAGGACACGAGAGAGAGGACACGAGAGAGAGGACACGAGAGAGAGGACACGTGAGAGAGGGGACACGTGAGAGAGGACACGTGAGAGAGGACACGTGAGAGAGGACACGTGAGAGAGGACACGTGAGAGAGGACACGTGAGAGAGGACACGTGACAGAGGACACGTGAGAGAGGACACGTGAGAGAGGACACGTGAGAGAGAGGACACGTGAGAGAGGACACGTGACAGCGGACACGTGAGAGAGGACACGTGAGAGAGGACACGTGAGAGAGAGGACACGTGAGAGAGAGGACACGTGAGAGAGGACACGTGACAGAGGACACGTGAGAGAGGACACGTGAGAGGGGACACGTGAGAGAGGACACGTGACAGAGGACACGTGAGAGAGGACACGTGACAGAGGACACGAGAGAGAGGACACGTGAGAGAGAGGACACGTGAGAGAGGACACGTGAGAGAGGACACGTGAGAGAGGACACGTGAGAGAGAGGACACGTGAGAGAGGACACGTGAGAGAGAGGACACGTGAGAGAGGACACGTGAGAGAGGACACGTGAGAGAGGACACGTGACAGAGGACACGTGACAGAGGACACGTGAGAGAGGACACGTGAGAGAGAGAACACGTGAGAGAGGACACGTGACAGAGGTCACGTGAGAGAGGACACGTGAGAGAGGACACGTGAGAGAGGACACGTGACAGAGGACACGTGAGAGAGGACACGTGAGAGAGGACACGTGAGAGAGGACACGTGAGAGAGGACACGTGAGAGAGAGGACACGTGAGAGAGAGGACACGTGAGAGAGGACACGTGACAGAGGACACGTGAGAGAGGACACGTGAGAGGGGACACGTGAGAGAGGACACGTGACAGAGGACACGTGAGAGAGGACACGTGACAGAGGACACGAGAGAGAGGACACGTGAGAGAGAGGACACGTGAGAGAGGACACGTGAGAGAGGACACGTGAGAGAGGACACGTGAGAGAGGACACGTGAGAGAGGACACGTGAGAGAGGACACGTGAGAGAGGACACGTGAGAGAGAGGACACGTGAGAGAGGACACGTGAGAGAGGACACGTGACAGAGGACACGTGACAGAGGACACGAGAGAGAGGACACGTGAGAGAGGACACGTGAGAGAGGACACGTGAGAGAGGACACGTGAGAGAGAGGACACGTGAGAGAGGACACGTGAGAGAGGACACGTGACAGAGGACACGTGACAGAGGACACGTGAGAGAGGACACGAGAGAGAGGACACGAGAGAGAGGACACGTGAGAGAGAGTACACGTGAGAGAGGACACGTGAGAGAGGACACGTGAGAGAGGACACGTGAGAGAGAGGACACGTGAGAGAGGACACGTGACAGAGGACACGTGAGAGAGAGGACACGTGAGAGAGGACACGTGAGAGAGGACACGTGAGAGAGGACACGTGACAGAGGACACGTGACAGAGGACACGTGACAGAGGACACGTGAGAGAGGACACGTGACAGAGGACACGTGAGAGAGGACACGTGAGAGAGAGAACACGTGAGAGAGGACACGTGACAGAGGTCACGTGAGAGAGGACACGTGAGAGAGGACACGTGAGAGAGGACACGTGACAGAGGACACGTGACAGAGGACACGAGAGAGAGGACACGTGAGAGAGGACACGTGAGAGAGGACACGTGAGAGAGGACACGTGAGAGAGAGGACACGTGAGAGAGGACACGTGAGAGAGGACACGTGACAGAGGACACGTGATAGAGGACACGTGAGAGAGGACACGAGAGAGAGGACACGAGAGAGAGGACACGTGAGAGAGAGTAGACGTGAGAGAGGACACGTGAGAGAGGACACGTGAGAGAGGACACGTGAGAGAGAGGACACGTGAGAGAGGACACGTGAGAGAGGACACGTGACATAGGACACGTGAGAGAGGACACGTGAGAGAGGACACGTGAGAGAGGACACGTGAGAGAGGACACGTGAGAGAGGACACGTGAGAGAGAGGACACGTGAGAGAGAGGACACGTGAGAGAGGACACGTGACAGAGGACACGTGAGAGAGGACACGTGACAGAGGACACGTGAGAGAGGACACGTGACAGAGGACACGAGAGAGAGGACACGTGAGAGAGAGGACACGTGAGAGAGGACACGTGAGAGAGGACACGTGACAGAGGACACGTGACAGAGGACACGTGACAGAGGACACGTGAGAGAGGACACGTGAGAGAGGACACGTGAGAGAGAGGACACGTGAGAGAGGACACGTGAGAGAGAGGACACGTGAGAGAGGACACGTGAGAGAGGACACGTGACAGAGGACACGTGACAGAGGACACGTGACAGAGGACACGTGAGAGAGGACACGAGAGAGAGGACACGAGAGAGAGGACACGAGAGAGAGGACACGAGAGAGAGGACACGTGAGAGAGGGGACACGTGAGAGAGGACACGTGAGAGAGGACACGTGAGAGAGGACACGTGAGAGAGGACACGTGACAGAGGACACGTGAGAGAGGACACGTGAGAGAGGACACGTGAGAGAGAGGACACGTGAGAGAGGACACGTGACAGCGGACACGTGAGAGAGGACACGTGAGAGAGGACACGTGAGAGAGAGGACACGTGAGAGAGAGGACACGTGAGAGAGGACACGTGACAGAGGACACGTGAGAGAGGACACGTGAGAGGGGACACGTGAGAGAGGACACGTGACAGAGGACACGTGAGAGAGGACACGTGACAGAGGACACGAGAGAGAGGACACGTGAGAGAGAGGACACGTGAGAGAGGACACGTGAGAGAGGACACGTGAGAGAGGACACGTGAGAGAGGACACGTGAGAGAGAGGACACGTGAGAGAGGACACGTGAGAGAGAGGACACGTGAGAGAGGACACGTGAGAGAGGACACGTGACAGAGGACACGTGACAGAGGACACGAGAGAGAGGACACGTGAGAGAGGACACGTGAGAGAGGACACGTGAGAGAGGACACGTGAGAGAGAGGACACGTGAGAGAGGACACGTGAGAGAGGACACGTGACAGAGGACACGTGACAGAGGACACGTGACAGAGGACACGTGAGAGAGGACACGAGAGAGAGGACACGAGAGAGAGGACACGTGAGAGAGAGTACACGTGAGAGAGAGTACACGTGAGAGAGGACACGTGAGAGAGGACACGTGAGAGAGGACACGTGAGAGAGAGGACACGTGAGAGAGGACACGTGAGAGAGGACACGTGACAGAGGACACGTGACAGAGGACACGTGAGAGAGAGGACACGTGAGAGAGGACACGTGAGAGAGGACACGTGAGAGAGGACACGTGACAGAGGACACGTGACAGAGGACACGTGAGAGAGGACACGTGAGAGAGGACACGTGACAGAGGACACGTGACAGAGGACACGTGAGAGAGGACACGTGAGAGAGAGAACACGTGAGAGAGGACACGTGACAGAGGTCACGTGAGAGAGGACACGTGAGAGAGGACACGTGAGAGAGGACACGTGACAGAGGACACGAGAGAGAGGACACGTGAGAGAGGACACGTGAGAGAGGACACGTGAGAGAGGACACGTGAGAGAGAGGACACGTGAGAGAGGACACGTGAGAGAGGACACGTGACAGAGGACACGTGAGAGAGGACACGTGAGAGAGGACACGAGAGAGAGGACACGTGAGAGAGAGTAGACGTGAGAGAGGACACGTGAGAGAGGACACGTGAGAGAGGACACGTGAGAGAGAGGACACGTGAGAGAGGACACGTGAGAGAGGACACGTGAGAGAGGACACGTGAGAGAGGACACGTGAGAGAGGACACGTGAGAGAGGACACGTGAGAGAGGACACGTGAGAGAGAGGACACGTGAGAGAGGACACGTGACAGAGGACACGTGAGAGAGGACACGTGACAGAGGACACGTGAGAGAGGACACGTGACAGAGGACACGAGAGAGAGGACACGTGAGAGAGAGGACACGTGAGAGAGGACACGTGAGAGAGGACACGTGAGAGAGGACACGTGACAGAGGACACGTGACAGCGGACACGTGAGAGAGGACACGTGAGAGAGGACACGTGAGAGAGAGGACACGTGAGAGAGAGGACACGTGAGAGAGGACACGTGACAGAGGACACGTGAGAGAGGACACGTGAGAGGGGACACGTGAGAGAGGACACGTGACAGAGGACACGTGAGAGAGGACACGTGACAGAGGACACGTGAGAGAGAGGACACGTGAGAGAGGACACGTGAGAGAGGACACGTGAGAGAGGACACGTGAGAGAGGACACGTGAGAGAGAGGACACGTGAGAGAGGACACGTGAGAGAGAGGACACGTGAGAGAGGACACGTGAGAGAGGACACGTGACAGAGGACACGTGACAGAGGACACGAGAGAGAGGACACGTGAGAGAGGACACGTGAGAGAGGACACGTGAGAGAGGACACGTGAGAGAGAGGACACGTGAGAGAGGACACGTGAGAGAGGACACGTGACAGAGGACACGTGACAGAGGACACGTGACAGAGGACACGTGAGAGAGGACACGAGAGAGAGGACACGAGAGAGAGGACACGTGAGAGAGAGTACACGTGAGAGAGGACACGTGAGAGAGGACACGTGAGAGAGGACACGTGAGAGAGAGGACACGTGAGAGAGGACACGTGAGAGAGGACACGTGACAGAGGACACGTGACAGAGGACACGTGAGAGAGAGGACACGTGAGAGAGGACACGTGAGAGAGGACACGTGAGAGAGGACACGTGACAGAGGACACGTGACAGAGGACACGTGAGAGAGGACACGTGAGAGAGGACACGTGAGAGAGGACACGTGACAGAGGACACGTGAGAGAGGACACGTGAGAGAGAGAACACGTGAGAGAGGACACGTGACAGAGGTCACGTGAGAGAGGACACGTGAGAGAGGACACGTGACAGAGGACACGAGAGAGAGGACACGTGAGAGAGGACACGTGAGAGAGGACACGTGAGAGAGGACACGTGAGAGAGAGGACACGTGAGAGAGGACACGTGAGAGAGGACACGTGACAGAGGACACGTGATAGAGGACACGTGAGAGAGGACACGAGAGAGAGGACACGAGAGAGAGGACACGTGAGAGAGAGTAGACGTGAGAGAGGACACGTGAGAGAGGACACGTGAGAGAGGACACGTGAGAGAGAGGACACGTGAGAGAGGACACGTGAGAGAGGACACGTGAGAGAGGACACGTGAGAGAGGACACGTGAGAGAGGACACGTGAGAGAGGACACGTGAGAGAGGACACGTGAGAGAGAGGACACGTGAGAGAGGACACGTGACAGAGGACACGTGAGAGAGGACACGTGACAGAGGACACGTGAGAGAGGACACGTGAGAGAGGACACGAGAGAGAGGACACGTGAGAGAGAGGACACGTGAGAGAGGACACGTGAGAGAGGACACGTGAGAGAGGACACGTGACAGAGGACACGTGACAGAGGACACGTGACAGAGGACACGTGAGAGAGGACACGTGAGAGAGGACACGTGAGAGAGAGGACACGTGAGAGAGGACACGTGAGAGAGAGGACACGTGAGAGAGGACACGTGAGAGAGGACACGTGAGAGAGGACACGTGACAGAGGACACGTGACAGAGGACACGTGACAGAGGACACGTGAGAGAGGACACGTGAGAGAGGACACGAGAGAGAGGACACGAGAGAGAGGACACGAGAGAGAGGACACGTGAGAGAGGGGACACGTGAGAGAGGACACGTGAGAGAGGACACGTGAGAGAGGACACGTGAGAGAGGACACGTGAGAGAGGACACGTGAGAGAGGACACGTGACAGAGGACACGTGAGAGAGGACACGTGAGAGAGGACACGTGAGAGAGAGGACACGTGAGAGAGGACACGTGACAGCGGACACGTGACAGAGGACACGTGACAGAGGACACGAGAGAGAGGACACGTGAGAGAGGACACGTGAGAGAGGACACGTGAGAGAGGACACGTGACAGAGGACACGTGAGAGAGGACACGTGAGAGAGAGGACACGTGAGAGAGGACACGTGACAGAGGACACGTGACAGAGGACACGAGAGAGAGGACACGTGAGAGAGAGGACACGTGAGAGAGGACACGTGAGAGAGGACACGTGAGAGAGGACACGTGACAGAGGACACGTGACAGAGGACACGTGAGAGAGGACACGTGACAGAGGACACGTGAGAGAGGACACGAGAGAGAGGACACGAGAGAGAGGACACGTGAGAGAGAGTACACGTGAGAGAGGACACGTGAGAGAGGACACGTGACAGAGGACACGTGACAGAGGACACGTGACAGAGGACACGTGAGAGAGGACACGTGAGAGAGAGAACACGTGAGAGAGGACACGTGACAGAGGTCACGTGAGAGAGGACACGTGAGAGAGGACACGTGAGAGAGGACACGTGACAGAGGACACGTGACAGAGGACACGAGAGAGAGGACACGTGAGAGAGGACACGTGAGAGAGGACACGTGAGAGAGGACACGTGAGAGAGAGGACACGTGAGAGAGGACACGTGAGAGAGGACACGTGACAGAGGACACGTGACAGAGGACACGTGAGAGAGGACACGAGAGAGAGGACACGAGAGAGAGGACACGTGAGAGAGAGTACACGTGAGAGAGGACACGTGAGAGAGGACACGTGAGAGAGGACACGTGAGAGAGAGGACACGTGAGAGAGGACACGTGAGAGAGGACACGTGACAGAGGACACGTGACAGAGGACACGTGAGAGAGGACACGTGAGAGAGGACACGTGAGAGAGGACACGTGAGAGAGAGGACACGTGAGAGAGGACACGTGAGAGAGGACACGTGAGAGGGGACACGTGAGAGAGGACACGTGACAGAGGACACGTGAGAGAGGACACGTGAGAGAGGACACGTGAGAGAGGACACGTGACAGAGGACACGTGAGAGAGGACACGTGAGAGAGGACACGGGACAGAGGACACGTGACAGAGGACACGTGACAGAGGACAGCAGCGGCGCAGAGGACAGTGAGCCCGCACCAAAAAAAAAGCAGCAGGAGATATCAATGCTGATGGCTTCTGGTGAAGAGCAACAGACTTGGAGGACCGAACCAAGGTTTATAAGGGACCACTGACTTGGTGGAAATAAATGAGGAACACTATCCTAAGCTTGCCAAAGCAGCTAAACGCATCCTGCATCCCTTCCACATCCACGCCATCAGGGCGCATATTTTCAAAAGCCGGCTTCATTGTGAGCAAGACACGGAGCTCACTTCTCCCGGACAACGGAGACAAAGTTTGCTTAATATTTGTATAATAGTTTGACTATATTTACTTATTCGTTTGTTTATATCATTTATATTTATTTTACATTGTTAAAAGAAACAAAAAATATAGTTTCAATTTAGTTTTTTAACAAAATACTTTTTACTCATCGTTTGTTTTATAAAGTTATTGTGTTGGTTTTAAAAGTTCATAAGTTGTGTGATGTTGATGTTATATGCTGTGTTGTGTTGAAATAAATGAACAAAATGTTCAGACAGTCTCCTTGTTGATTTTTCCGACACATTCAGGATCATAATTTAATTACCGTATTGACCCGAATATAAGACGACCCCGATTATAAGACGACCCCTCTTTTTCAAGACTCATTTTTGGAAAAAAAATATATTTATTTTTTTGAAGACCAAATCTTTTTTTTATAAAGAAAATCTTTTTTTTGGAAAATAATGATAACACACATCACACATTGTGTTAAAATTTGCCTAACTTGACAAACAAAAACAAAACAGGCTAGATAGATTGCAATGAAACAGTAGTGCAATAAAACGGTAGAGCAATGAAACAGAACATCAGTCTATTGGTCACATCAAGTCTTCTCATTCAGCTCGTCTTCTACGTCGCTGGTTGTTCCTCTCACTCCCGCTATCGTCACTCACGGTGTCTGCTTCCCCGTCTCCTCCCACATCACGTCATCCTCGCTGCCATCCATGGCATACGCAGCATTTCTTAAACCCATTAATGCTTTCTGGGGAAACGTCAGCCCATGCTTGCAAGATCCATTCACAGAGCAAACGTACTGCAGGCTTTTGGATTTTTCCAGACGGTGTCAGTGCGTGATTAGCAGCCAGGAGCCACTCTGTGGATCTCTTGCGCAGATTAACCTTGAATGGTTTGTTAACGACCACATCCAACACCTGCAGCTGGCTTGTCATTCCGCCCGGTATGATCACTAGGTGACTAGGTTTTGACTGGCTCAGTCAAGTGTCCACGGAAAGCATCCAGAATCAACATGTTCCTCTGCTTTCGGAGTCCCCCACGCCGTCTGCCCCACACCACCTTGAGCCAGTCCACCACAAGCTCCGTCTCCATCCAGCCCTTTGCCTGGGCACCTACCATAATCCCCCACGTACGGGGGAAGTTGTGTCCCATCTGCGAGGCGCGTTAACATGACCGTTACTCGGCTCTTCTCGTTTCCAGTAGATCAGTAGATCACTGATTTGTCGCCTTTCTTATGCACAGTGACAGTTGGCATGTCAAAATACACAGGCGTTTGATCCACATTGCCCATCTGATCAAGGGGGTATGAGTGCTTCTTCCTTAACTTGATCACATATCGCTGATAAGACAGTAGCTTCTCTCTGAAGTCTGAGGGCAGGCGCTGGGCTTGTCCTGCGTCGCAATGACAGGTGTTTGATGTCTCTGCTTCGTTTATCACCATTATCTTAAAATTGGCATCGTAACTTCGTCTCTTCTGTTTATTAACTTGCCCTACTTTTGAGCCACTTTTTTCAAGTTGGTCGCTGTCTCTCCATTTCTAACTCTCCAGGTAACTATTTTTATGTACTGTTACTTTAAGACTTTGAGTTACTTTAAGTGTCGCGCGGTGTCTCGGAACACTCGTTTGGCGCGATCTGTTGTTGCGCAATTACATGTGCAATTACGGTACATCGAAAAGTCTAAACCCCGATTATAAGACGACCCCTCTTTTTTTGATTTTTTTCTAGGAAAAAAAACCCGTCTTATATTCGGGTCAATACGGTACTTGCCGGTGTCGTTAAACAGGCGGCTCGTTTCATGTGTGCGCATGCGCACCATTAGTCGACCATTAGTCGACTAATGTCCTTCACTGACGACCATTGGTCGACTAATGTCCTTCACTGACGACCATTGGTCGACTAATGTCCTTCACTGAAGACCATTGGTCGACTAATGTCCTTCACTGAAGACCATTGGTCGACCAGGAAAATCTTTGGTCGGGGGCAGCCCTACTTGGTAATGAGATGATATGTCATTTATTACATTTTGTGCACATGTCCAGCGTGTGCTGCCCGTGGTGCTGATGCCAGACCTAAGTATTAACTTAGACTAGAAAACCTTCCGATGGAATGTAGGGCTTTCCCTAAAACAGGGCTGTCTATGCAGTAGAAAGATGTAAAAAACTAAAATAGAAACTGGTATACATTACAAGAGAACAACAGCCCTCGAGCCAGCAGAAGTCCGTCAGATGACGGCCACAATTTGCTGGCGAACAATTAATGCAAAACGGAATGCTGGTTAAATGGAGGGGAACTGATCATTGGCCATTTACATATACTATCCACATTGTAATGGTATGAAGCAACAAAACCGGAAAAGTATTCCTTTAGGTTAGTAACAACATACATTCATGAAGATGGGTGCAATAAGACCCATGAAACACTTGCCAATTAAAGGTTTATCGTATTTATTGTGTTCTTTTTTCTGGAATTCTAATTCCTGAATTGCGCCTTTAAAGGGCTAAAGTTGACATACTGCACTTTCAGCAGACAGCACTGCATGTGGTCTTCATGCCACAGTGAGCATGCCTGTTCCACTTTCTCTCTCAAACCACCGTAGACCATTGCAGCTCTAGGCATGGTCCCTGGCTCCCAGGCCTGATGAGGACCTGCCATCGTGCCGCTTCGCTAATGATTAACAAGTTGATCTGCGGTCACCTGCAGACTGGAGCTATACGCTCCACATTTCTATCAAAGAGAACCTCTATAGACTACATGCGCTAATCATAACCTTAATCTAGAATCTCACTGTGTTCAAAAGTCCAACCATTTTAACCAGCTTATGAAAATACAAAAAAAAATCCACAGCAAACTTGTTACCTTTTACCTTACCTCTTCCTACCTTTCTACCTTTCTACCTTTCCTCCTTGAAAGAAAGTATTGGCAATGAAGTATGTGTGTAATATTTTTGATACTATGCAGTTTACTTAGAGGGCAAACAGCTAGGTCCTGAGTGTTCACACAGTAGTCCGAAGCCAATGAGCAGTGTTACATTTGCAGCACTAATAGGATTTAGCACCAAGACTTTATGTCTCCTACAGCCTCTGCCAGGGACAGGCATGAACATAATGGGATCAGTTCCAACACATTTGATCATGGTGAAATCCACCGCGACGGCCATGTGAGACCCACAGGCCATACTCTTTAGGTCTAGCGTTGGAATTCACCCATACAGATGTGCAAGGCCCAACCCATAGGCCATACAGTGTAGTTTTATCGAGAAGTGCAGACTGACACTGTTACATCACATCTATACATTTTGTATTTGCACTACTGTACACACAGCCACTGCGATATGTATAGATGCATTTTTATATCGTCATTTTTTTGGTTTACTTTGTTAATAAACATTTTGAATTTTCAATTGCTGTTTATAAAGAGTGACCATGAGGATTGCTGCACAATTGTGTGTGTTCCTGTAGAATGACAATAAAGGCCTTCTGATTCATGACCACATTCACATCACATGACAAATTTCTCCAGGCATTTCATGGCTATTGGGGTTAAAGCCACTGGACGATAATCTTTGGGGCCTGTTATCTTGGTCTTTCTGGTTAATGCCACAATGCTAGTCTCTTTGAAGCACACTGGAACAACAGAATGCTGCAGTGATGCGTTGAAGATGTCCGTGAACACAGGAGCCAGCTGGTCCTTTATTTGCGGCTGTACATTGGTAGTGACCCCTTTCAACAGTGTCTGCATGAATATCAGGCATATACATACAGAAGGGTGCAGCAGAATGGCTCAGTCTGTTGGGACTTGGTTTGGGAACCGGAAGCTCGCCGGTTCAAGTCCCTGAAACACCTGGGGCACTGCCGAGGTGCCTTTGAGCAAGGCACCAGATCCATAAACTGCTCCCTGGAGAGCACAGTATATAAAATAGCTGCCCACTGTCAGGATTGGCAGTTCTGCCTCCTCTTGTTCACAGCCCTCGCCCAGGTAGCCACGCCCCCTTATCACGTCCCGCATTCCTGTCACCGTTTCCCCAGCCCTCGCCCGGATAGCCACGCCCCTATCACGTCCCACATTCATGTCAGTTTCCCCAGCCCTCGTCCAGGTAGCCACGCCCCCTATCACGTCCCGCATTCCTGTCACCGTTTCCCCAGCCCTCGTCCTGATAGCCACGCCCCCTTGTCAGTTCTCTCCCGCAGCTGCAGCGCATCACCGTTCATTTCCCCCTCATGTTTTCCTGCCCTCTGATTGGCTGCCTGGGACCTCATTGTTTCCACCTGTTATGTTCCGTGTGTTTAAATAGGCGGCGTCTTCTTTTGTTCGGGGCCAGTTCATTATGTACTGTTTCGTTGGTTGTTAGACTCGTACTTGTTTCAAGTTTTGAGACTTGTAGTTGTTTCATGTTTGAGTTATTCGTCATGTTTCCACGTCATGCCACCGTCAGGTTTGTTTGTAATTAGGTCTTTTGCTTTTGAGGATTTTTGTATAACTGCATTTTTTCAGTAAAGACTCTTTATTTTGATACGTGTGTCATCGTGTCGTGCATTTGGGTTCACCTCCGAAGTCCCCGCTCCTCATTCCCCGCGTCTCCCGTGACACCCACTGCCCCTAATACTAGGATGGGCTAAATGTGTGTTGATGTATGTGACCAAGTAAGAGGATTCAACCCTCCAGATTTAGATTGAGATTTAGTACATTATAAAAAAAATATCATGTATGGTCATATGTGTCATTCATATCTTTAAAAAATATATTATTTAAAATTATAATAAAGAAAAGATAATTGTAGTATTTTTTTTTTTGTATAATGATGTTCTTATTTGTTTTAATTTAGGCGCCTGGGGACACGATTCCTGAAAGCATACTGATTAGAGGACAGGATAAGAAGTAAGTCAAGATGGATCATGGTTATGACACTATTACACATGAAAGGAGAGGGAGACTCTTAGAAGCCCTCTATTAAAGCACAAATCATTGCTTTGCTTCATTCAAATGTTTTAATTTGCTCATTTGGTTCATAATTAAGTGCTGTTAATTTTGCTTCCATTTTGCTAATTAATTCCACATGGGACCAGGTTTGCCAGGTTATTTTATTATATTATGTTTGATATATAATATATATAATTCGTTTTTATTATGTATATTTATTAGTTAATTAATTAAAATCAAGGACAGATGTATAACCAACAACCATTGTACTTTTTACCCATTTACCCATAGTCAAATGACATCATCTGCAAATTAATGTAAATATTACCGGGAAATGGCATATTCAAATAAAATGTATATGAAAGTATATGGAAGACATTATGAAAAGTACCAATCGTTAAGATCGTGGACAACACTGTATCCTCTGTGTTTGGATACGTAGTCACAGGCAGAACAGATTGGTAGGGTGAACTCATTGTTAAGTGAGAGTAGATGAGGCGCCGCCTTGTAATGCCGTCTCCAGGAGAAATACTGCATGTATCTCTCGTCGTCCTTGTCTAACTCGGTAATGAACTCTGCCAGGGACTTGGCATCAGGGAAGTCGTCGACATGAATGAAAGAATCAGCCGGCGCAAACTCTTCATAATTCTCTCTTTTTGCCCCCCTAACAACCGGTATGGTTCCAGTGACATAGGGAGCGTTGACTTTCTCAGTGATGTAGTCGGTGTGGTTTGAATTCTCCAGAGCCAGGTAAAACTTGCAGCTCCCCATAACTGGAAAATAGTCGTCGTGGGACAACGGCGTTCCACCCAAGACCAACCCAAAGATGTGCACATGTATATGCTCCTTCAACCGATCGTAGAACTTTAGTCTGTCTTGGGCACCGTTTGACCAAATGTTACTTACAAACCAACAGAGTAATTTGTCTTTTTTAGGCAAGACAAATTTAGAGTCCATTGTGTTCATCTTATCTATTGCCAAGTTATACCTCACGGTAATGTCGGCATCTCTTCTGTAGTTTAAGGTGAGATTGAAGAGGTTATCCAAGCCCTCTATCCTCAATGTATGGGCTGGGGATTCCACGTGATACCAAATCCACTTTTGGAAGGGCAGACGTGGGCCTTGAGGCAGATTGTTCAAAGAAACATCTATACCTTCTGTGATATATAATGACTGCATCTGATTGGTTGTATAGATTTCTGTCATAGGTCAGATCACAGCTGCTGATGTTGAAATATTTAACACAATCGCGGAAATCCATCGTGACTCCCAGTGGCCGGAACCACACCAGAACAAGGGGCTTCTCCGCTTCTCCAAGGGGACTTTCAGTCTCATTATGCGTCAAAACCCTTCCCTTTCCACCAAGTTCAGATGAACATTCATCCGGTCCGAAAAAAGGAATACTCATAAACATTGCTGTTCCTATGAGGACAAGAGCACAAAAAAAAGTTTGACGTGTTGACATCTTCCCCTGTGTATAAAAGGAGAGAGAATATGATGTTGATTAGTATTCTGAAATATTTGCACAAAGGTGACATGAGGACAACTAATTATTTGACAAAACTTGTTTTTACAAAACAATTTGGAAATTGCTAGATATGATGGAATCGTAGTAGTATAGCGTTCAGTTTAACTGGCGAATTGCATTTCCACAAGAAGCAACCAGTGACTATGTCCTATCACCATCAATTTCATCAACTGTCTTGCACTGTAATCCAAACTCCTACATCTACCTATCGTTTTTTTTACATATTTGTTGTTTACATACCTGTATGATAGCAATGTACATTTGTACTGTACTAACCGTATATTTATATATATAAATCTTCAACTGTTGATATAACTGCATACCCCTGCTCCTCTGCTGTATATACATTTATATACAT
Organism: Muraenolepis orangiensis; assembly: GCA_027704905.1. Taxonomy (NCBI): domain Eukaryota; kingdom Metazoa; phylum Chordata; class Actinopteri; order Gadiformes; family Muraenolepididae; genus Muraenolepis; species Muraenolepis orangiensis. The sequence continues at coordinate 22,869,839 of CM051010.1, forward strand.
TTATATATATATATATATATATCATACCCCATATACTTACCGATATATGTATATATATATATATATATATATATATATATATATATATATATATATATATATATATGTATACATATATATGTATATATATATATATGTATATATATACTTACCTATATATACAGCAATGTTTATGAGTATTCCTTTTTTAGGACCTGATGAATGCTCATCTGCACTTGATATATATACAGTGTATATATATATAGGTAAGTATATGGGGTATGCAGCATATATATATATATAAGATAAATGTATTTAAATGTATATACAGCTGAGGAGCAGGGCTATGCAGTTAATGTACAATGTACAGTTGTTAAATCAAATGTAAAAACAGTCTACTAGGTATATATATTGTATATATACATATATGTATATATATATATTATTACAGTATATATTTAAAGCCAATTACACATTGATAAAAGAAAACACTTATTTTTGTTCAAATGTCCATGCTTTAATGTCAAACTGCACTCTCATTCCACGGGTGGTTGCTATCATTTCTTTCTTGATCTAGTGGTCCTATTTATCTTCACTGTCCTGTCCATAAAGGCTTTCACAATTCCAAAATTTCAAAAATAAAAGTGTAAAAATCCTCTGCATTTAAAAACACACAAACCGTAATCCAACATTATAATGAAGCCCGTTTCTCACCTTCATATCAATTGCAAAAGCTGTCACCGACCATGAAAGACACCAGTGACTTCTTGAATGGACGACTGAATGAGCTGATTAGAGTTAGCCGACTATCATTTAATCTGCCGTGTTCCTTGGGCTGCTATTAGAGCTGCCATGAACAGTGTGTACTTTAGACTTATGAAAACAGGTATTTCAGTATGGCTGTCAACATGACAGGAGAAACTGCTGCCGGCAGTTAAATCACGGCTAGCATACCGCAGTGGTTCTCAAAGTATTTTTTACTAAGATATTATTTCACGCATTGCATACACAATCATTTTGTGAATCATATCTTAAAGGAAACTAGCTTGATAATATGTTTAAATACATTATAACTTTGTGCATATACATGTGTGCAGAAGTAGAAATAATGCTGACAAGTGAGCCGATCGGCGAATATTTGTAATATTGGTCACGTATAACGTCATTGGTTGGTGGTGGGTAGTCTTTATTGCAGGGATCGGTAATCCAACGATCCTGTTTGGGTTGGGGTTTTTTCACCACTAGTGGCGGCTGGCCCATAGGGGTCGATGGGGCGCCGCCCCCCCTAAACCACATGCACAAACAAAATATAAAAAAATTTAAAAAAATTTAAATATATATATATAAATTGTCAATATGTGTGTGTTTAAAATATGGAATGCACCCAGAAATATGTGTAAAATATGATTTTTAAATAATTTTCGCAACATAATATGCTTTTCCTAGTACACATATGCCTAGTACACTGTGGCCGTGTTCCATTTCAGGGTCTGCAGCCTTAAGGGCGCATTTGAATGACGATGCTGGGGGGGCTGTAGAGAAATAGCGCCACGGAGGCGGGTCTCTGTAGCAGTTTAGCCAATTGCTGATTCAAGATATAAACGAGTGACATAAAATGTAGCCAATCAGTGTCCTCAAAACGTCTTCCGGGAGGGCTGTTTTCAAACAGCCCTCCCGGAAGACTTTGGAGCATCGAGCATCCAGCATCGTCATTTGTGTGCGTCACAGTGCACTACTAGGAAAAGCATATTATGCTCTGTCTCTGCGGGCGCCATTTTAACTACAACAAGTTCAACAATGGCGAGCGTGAGCACTACCCCAAGACTCAACCCGGTCCCTAACTCGGTGAAATCTCTCATTCAAGAGCCGTTTGAGAGAAGAAGTTTGGCAGACAAACTTAAGGTGAAAGATCTGGGCCCAGATCAACCTGATATTATTATCAAACAGCATCAGGCGGGTGTTGTTTTTTTGTCTACATGTCCCAAGGAAGGTCTTTATATGTTGACATCCATTGACACACTTATTTGAATTTAAAAACCAACACTGAACAGTTAATGAGTGTGTGGGTTGGAGTTGGAATACAGTTCTTGATATTGTAATAAAAGTCCTGATTGAAATGCATTTTCAGCAATTCTTTACATGTGTTAATATTTAGGTTAAGCAAATTCTCATTTAGATTTATAGTATAGCTTTGGTTTGCTTGGTATTGGTTTGCTTGTCCTGGTAAGCTAACTTGGTAATAGAAGTTGAACAAACAAAGTTTTACATGTTGAGCCAACTTGATAGACATTTGTAAAAACTTGATAAAATAAGTTTAACCAACATCTCTTTAAGTTATCTTAACTAATATTTTCTAGTCCAAATAACTTGACACATGAAGTTGTGTCAACAGACTACAAGTTGTATCAACTCATTTATTGAAGTGTAATCAACTTGACACTAAATGTTGAATCAACTTGACTAAACTTAACTCAGTCAAAGCAACAAGATGACTTGACTTAGTCAAGTTGAGTAAACAAATCATTTTTAACAGTGTAGCTGTTCAACTTGATGAAGGCTACAGGATAGGGATCTGTCAACACAATGAGGAGGTGGACAAAAACACATCCTGTCTAAAAGAATAGACTGTGTGAAGTTCTGTGGTGCCTTTGAGCTGGCCTTGCGTGGCCATGATGAAAGTGATGGACAGAAGGGCGACATTTCAATACAAAAAGTAATTGTATATAATGTAATTAACAATATGTAATTGTAAATAAAAAAAATGGTATAGCCCCCCCTGGTGAAAAATGCACCAGCCGCCACTGTTCACCACCCTCTGCAGCGCTTTCCTGTCTGAGACAGTGCAGTTGCCGTACCACATTGTGATGCAGTTGGTGAGGATGCTTTATATGGCACACTGGTAAAGGTTCACCAGAATCTGTGGGGACAATATTAATATTAATATTAATATGAATAATAATTACTATTACTAATATAAGCTCTTTGGGGCAATTGCGCCTGTCAATGTACAAAGTTATTATTGCCACCGACATGCTTAGACTGTTATTAAAGTGTAAGTCTTTGACAAGATTATGGAAAGGATCTCTACAGAGAAATCTAACTTTTTATTTACCTTTGTGGTATGTTTGTTACTGTGTCTAACCAAGATTCGGTGAACGTGAAAAAAAATATAAATGATTAGGTCATCCACATTGTTGAAACCAGCTACATATAGAGGCCATGACTTTGAAAAGCTTGACTTCCATGACTTTGATAACACTTACGTATGATTTATGTAGTCCGACAGCAATCTCTTATCAACTCCATTGATCTCTTACTGCAACAACTGGATTCTATATATACTGTAGAATTTAGTTTTATAGAACCCTCTGAATATCCTTTGATATTAGGTCAACCTTAGTCTTACTAATCAGACTTAAGATTTATATCTAACGAGCTTAAATCTGGATGAACAGGGCGATTCACTTTCTTTTTTTCTTCATATTTGTTTTCACCTCAATCATGGCCAACAGTAGTAAACTGTAAAAAAAAGTGTCTGTAAAGAGTTCAAATCTACACCTTGTAGCCTGGCCATGTGAACATACGCTAAAAGTCCCCTCTGAAAGCTCCATCCGCGTGTGTATTTTCTTCGGAATAATACCTCCGGCTCAGTGCCGTCTCCCTCCAGAAATTCTGTTATAATGTCGTAGGACTGCTGTATCTGAGATTAGGTTAACCTGCTCTCCAAAACCTTGCTGTCCTTGCTTATCTTCTGTCGAGTACGTTTACATATAAGAGCTCTGCTGTGAGGCGCCCCCTAACAAGCAACAGAAGGGATACAGTTACAAGGTTACGTTCAATCGGGCCCCGTTAGCCGGCTATCATTTAATCTGCCGTGTTCCTCGGGCTGCTATTAGAGCTTGTGTCCAGCTATCGCTGTGTACACAGCACCAGCAAGGTCCTCTATTAATACCCCTCTTATCAATGTATTTGCCATGCTCACCCCCCTGTGGCCTTGTTATCAACTGTACGAACCATATCAAACTGTGTCCTTCTCGTCCAGGAGCGTGCGCTGTCTGGGAGCAGGAGTCAGAGAAACACACCACAACCTGGGCATTAATGTCTCAATGAGTGGTGTAATCGAGCACCTCTCTCTCCTACCCTGACCATCAGAACGGTGTGGTAAGTGTGGATTGGGGGGAGGGCGGGAGAGGGGGCCGGGGACATAAGCAAAAGGGGCTTATGTGAAACAAAAAAAATACAACAAAACAGCATGGTGCAAAGTGGAAAGAAAGGGAAATGAGGACTGTCGGAGAGTGTGAAGCACACAAAGAGGATCAGAGGCCGAGGACAGTGGGGGCGTTCCTTCTGGTGTTCCTTCTGTCCCTGAGTGTCTCTCCTTAAAGGCCGGAGCGGACCTACAAGTGCTTGTCCTTTAGCCATCGCATCAAACGCTGACTTAATCTCCTGCTCAGACATGCAAGGCCAAACGGCATGCTATGTTTTTCACAGCCTTCAAGTTGTGTGGGTGATTCCAACTGTTCACAACCTGCTCCTTCTGATCTGATACTGAATAATCTTGAGAACATGACCTTAATGTAACATTCTCACAGCATCTAGGAGTCAGTTTTGAAGAGTCCACATGTGTCTGATGTGTTGGACATCAGACACATACAGAGTAGTATTGAAGGGCAGTTTTGGAACCATATCAGAAGTGTTGGAACATATGTTAGACCCTAGTCACAATTCTCAAAACTTTACATTCTTATCTAAAGTCTGATGGCAGACGAGCTCAGACGAGCGTTCACTTTCGTTAGCTTCATATTTGTTTCAACCAATCATGTTGCTGGCAGCGGGGATCTGTAAGTGCTTAATTAGTGAACACAAACTATTTTACAATTATAGGGCTCTGAAACTGATCTAACACAGTAGGAATGCTGGATCAGTAGTTCTACTATAAAACAGTAGGACTGCTGGAGCAGTAGTTCTGCTATAATACAGTAAGACTGCTGGATCAGAAGTTATGCTGTAACACAGAAGGACTGCTGGATCAGAAGTTATGCTGTAACACAGAAGGACTGCTGGATCAGAAGTTATGCTGTAACACAGAAGGACTGCTGGATCAGAAATTCTGCTGGATCAGAGGTTCTGCTCTTACACAATAGGACTGCTGGATCAGAAGGTCTACTCTAACACAGTAGGACTGCTGGATCAGAGGTTCTGCTCTTACACAATAGGACTGCTGGATCAGAAGGTCTACTCTAAGTAGGACTGCTGGATCAGAGGTTCTGCTCTTACACAATAGGACTGCTGGATCAGAAGGTCTACTCTAACACAGTAGGACTGCAAAAAAGTATTTCTATTGGAGGAAAGGTACCAGTAAATGTCATGTAGTGTAATGTCACCTGTCACCTGTACTGTGACAAAGTGAGCTCCACTCCCCCGAGCTTGAACTGACCAAAGAGGATGTCAAAGTTAGCTCCCTCGTCACAATGTGCAACCATGATTATAAGCCACAAATCTAGCCTTTTGTCAAATCCTGAGGCTTTGAACTGATGTATTGTAACAAAGTAGGACTGCTGGATCCTGTATTAGTTACACTCAGATCCCATTGTCTGTTTTATGTTGTACCCGAAGCGTCTAATTTAACGACAACAAATCGTACGGTACTCTGCTTAGCATCCCTGTTGGCAGGGTGTGTCATTCTGCTGAGGTGGAAGAAAGTGGTTCTGCCCACACACACAGACATTATGGCCTCTATTTATCTGGAGCTAATTTAATATTCTTTGAGGGCTGCAAAAAAATAAGATTCCCAAGGCATGGGCCCTCTTTTTGAACTTTTTAAACAACCGGTGTATTGGAATTTTGTAAAGACCCAATATTGAATGTGGTGGGACAGGGTTATGTTCTGTGTGTGTGTGTGTGTGTGTGTGTGTGTGTGTGTGTGTCTGGGTGTGTGTCTGGGTGTGTGTGTGGTGTGTGTGTTCTAAATATTTCTACATGCATGGATATGTGAGCTTTACTTTTAGAACACGACAGCGACAAGCTTTTCAAAACTTGTTGGCATGGAAGAAACTGTTTTTTGCTGCAACTCCAAGTCTCTCTGCCAAGCGTGTGTTGGAAGGGACCCCGCTTGTTACCATATTGGATAAATGATCAAAACAATACTATTTCCCTGGCAGAAAATCCTCAAGTGTCATTGTCACAAACATAAAAAACACTGTTACTTACTGTTACAGCCTTATTATGTAAAGTTACTATCACAACCTTATTATTGATGAACATTATATAATTACATCCTTACTGTGACTGCCTTATTACACTTAATAATGTTACTGTTAATGCCTTACTGTTACTGCCCTTGTAATATTATTGATGAACATTAAAAAAAATAAGACAGTATGATGAACATTAAAAAAATAAGACAGTAACATCCTTACTGTAACTGCCAAATGTTTTAATGTTCATCAATAATAATAATTTGTTATATGTGCTATTTAGTTTAGTTGTATTGTGCAGTTTCATGTTAAAGCAGTGTGTCTACTGTGACAATCTGCTCTGTGATTATAATGAAACTTTTGGAGGAAAGGTACAAGGAAATGCCATGAACCTGTACTGTGACAAAGTGAGCTGACTCACTTGAGCCCCCAAGCTTGAACTGACAAACACGGGTGTGTGCTCGGTGTGCTGAGGGGAATGAGTGATTGAGATGAAGCTACCATGAGATGGTTTTATGACACAATTATCCCTTATAACACATTGTCTAAACTAAGTTAGTACATGTTTGCAATTAGGTGGATCTTTTACACACAAATACCTTTGGCATTTATAACCAGCGGAGTCAGCCATGCAAGGAGACAGCCAGCAGGTCAGGAGCCGTAAGGGTTAGAGTGTCTTGCTCAAGGACACCTCGACAGTTTTTGCTAGGAGGAGCCAGGGGATTGAACCAGCAACCTTCTGGTTGTGAGGCGACCGCTCTACCTCCTGAGCTATACATACGCCATACAACAACAAGAACACCCTTTATTCAATGCTGGGTCTGAGGTTAAGGAAGTGATCTATTGAAATGTGATATTCAATACAGGCACAGGAACATCCCCATTCCATGGTTGGTATGGACCAAAGGTAACATTTTGAATGACATTTCAAGTGTACGTCACTATATTATGAGGTAATGTGTGGTAATGTGTGTACCAGCGATCAGATATTATGTTAAATGGGTTGGTACCAGCGGCCGTATGAAGCTTGGGGTACTCCTGTCTGCCTCAGCCACCTGTCAGCCAGGCAGGGCAGATGGGAGACGTAAAACGCTCCAGGCCTCGACAAGGTGGTCTGTCAACGTCAGGCGGAACAGTCACTGGGGTAATGTTTTGACAAGGCATTAAATGTCTCCTTCGTAAAATGTCCTGCATGTATGTCACGCCGTTGGAATGATGAGCAGATACAGACGCAGCAACCTAATTCACGTATGTTGGTGTGACAAATTCACATGTTTCCCTTTCAATCCTCTGGCACACTTTAACTTTCACGTGTTTCCGAATACGTCTCGACATCAATGATTCAAAACCTTCAGCAGAAAAAAACCCCAGACGGATTAAAAAGTGACTTGTAAAGATGCAAAACGTAGAGATGGAAAGTTCTTAATTAATCTTCCTCATCTTCCACAGATCACAAAGTGAAAAGTCAAATCAGTGTAATAACAAATATACACACATGCAATTCCCATTCATGTGCATCATGCTCCTTATCTCATCACTGAACTTATTACCATTCAATCAATGAAATACCTAGAAAAAAAATACCAAATATAAGTCATATTATTCCAACCATTCATTGACAGACTGACAAACTCAATCACAGCAACAGAGTAATACTGCACCAACAGTTCCTGAGGCAGGTTGCCTCAGCAGGCAAGGGAAGTAGTACATCCTCGGCTGGGCCTTTTTTGTGATGGAGATGATGTTGGTCTCCCAGTTCAGGTCCTTGGAGATTGTAGTTCCCGGGAACTTAAAAGTCTCTACGGCTGCCACAGTGGTGATGGGGGTCAGAGGAGAAGGGTGCTCTCTGAATTCCATAGTTATCTCCATTGTCTTGAGCTTGTTCAGCCCAGGGTTGGTTGTGGCTGCACCAGAGGGCCAGCCATTATTTTGGAACTGTGTAACATTGTTTCACTGAGGCGTGACTAAATGTTTTTTTTCTTATTTGAAAGCCACATATATGTGGCACATGTGTGGCTGGCACTGAAGTGGTGTGTTTTCACCAATAGTAACAGGGCAAGAGCAGTGACGCCTCCTTTGGCTATCCCTGCTCTTCCTCTGTTGCCTTAATCGTGTCTTCATCGTGACAATTCTTTATGTCGCTCATTCACATTAAGCTAACGTCTTGAACGCTTAACAGACACACTGGTAAAGCCACTGAGAAATCATCGCATAAACAAGTCAGGCCTTCTGATGAGCTCATCAAAAGTACATGGCAATCAGATTTAATGGGATTATTGTGGTACAAACATCTTACTACTGTACCATCTTCCTCTGAATTGAATGTGTGGCTTCACATAGATTGTTGTCTCACTACATAAAGTGCATAAGAAATAGTTCCTATTTCCATATTAGTTTTAATACGACCCAGCAGACACCTTGTTCAGCAAATATTTCTCAATATAAACTCTAGCTTTGAACCAGCTGCTCTGCATTTAGAAAATACACATATATATATATATATATATATATATATATATACATACATTTGTGTTTACTAGTGGTTGTTTTCAGACAAAAGTCTGAATAATAAACAATAATTAAATTCAATAGTTTTGGTGGAATGGAAGGGTTCCAGAAGTTGATAACATCAACGCCTCTCTCGTTCATCATTCGGTGACTGGGGGTTTGATGTCAGGAAATGACTGCTGGGGTGTCAGTTTGCTGTGCTGCATTGTGCAGTACTACATTTGGTAAAGCATTTCCAGGAGAGCATCGGTAGCAAGGCACACGAGAGAAACAGTAGGACAAGTTTAACTATGTCTGTGACTTGATCATGCTAATTTGAATATAATGAACCCCCAAACATACATCATAAAAATTATGGCTGACACAATAAAGTTTAAAGTTGGATGAAGTTGTTTAACCAGAAACTATTGCTGTAGAATATGTGACATGATATTACCAATGCTTTGTTATATTAGTTTGTTATATCAGAAAGGGGTATGTCTAGTAGAGTGAGTGATCTTCAAAGTATGAGGTCATGCAACAATCCTAAAGAATATACCCCTCCCCCACCACCAGACAGAATTCCTCTTAAGGTTGACCATAACATAAATTGCAACATATCTAATTTAAACACTGTCCCATATAGACAGACAGTCTATATTGGCCATATTAAGAGCCGGCGTTATTAATATTATTATTATTTACAAGTTTTACAGTATATATATATATACATATATATATATCTGTGTGTGTGTGGGTGTGTGTGTATTCTGTCAACACAGTACAGTTCAGGCACGGCAGATTAAGCAAAATAATTGATTTAGTGCAGTGTCATCCTTATTGAACCTACAGGAATGGACAGAAATAAATAAGGAAGGGAAAGCAAAAACGATAGAAGTGTATCTCTCAAGGTTAACGGCACTTGAATGACATACCAATGTTAACAACCGTTGACCTTTTGGTGTGAGAACACGAGTGACGTCATAGATTTTTCCTGAAAATGATAACCTGTGCAGATTTGTGCTTCTGCAAGAGTTTCTCTCTATACAAACTGAACACAAGATAGATGTAATGCAGGCGCCAAAGCTTTAACAACAATCATGTATGATGTGTGAACATAATTTAACATATGCAGTGCACTGTAACGACCCTATTGGCTGTCGAGCAGGGAGGGGTGCATACATAACCCAGTAGATGTGGCAGGCGACGCATAGCTATACACACACGTGATACATGTGCGTGTTAGTGAGTGATACTCACTGTGCATTCTGTGCATTTCTGTGCATTTCTGGGATCCTCCAACCACAAGAAGTCACGCCTCACATTCCTCCACATACCTCACATTCATACACCAACAGCGAGTCAGCCATGCAAGGAGACAGCCAGCACGTCAGGGTGTCTTGCTCAAGGACACCTCGACAGTATTTGCTAGGAGGAGCCGGGGGATCGAACCAGCAATCTTTCCGTTGTGAGGCGACCGCTCTACCTCCTGAGCTATACTGCCGCCCCAGCGTTAATAATATTATTATTATTTACAAGTTTTACTGTATATAGATATATATATATATATATATATATATATATATATATATATATATATATATATATATACACATATATGTGTGTGTGTGTGTATTCTGTCAACACAGTACAGTTCAGGCACGGCAGTAATTAGCGGATAAAGGTGACGAACCATACTCTGCGAATGTTTAGCTGCCCGAATAGAAGACTATGGTCATTTTGAAGTCAGCCCAGTGACTCCAGTTTTGTAGTGCCCTTGGTTATGGGCCAGGAGTGTTATCTTTCATGTTTGTGGGGCTAGTTGACTAATGGTGCATGAGGTCAGTGATCCGGAGCAAGAGGAAGAGAGGGATGAGGTGAAGCAGACTGAATTGCTGATACTCAGCTTGAGCCATTGTCTCTGAATTATTGAAAGCAAAGCTGAGACTCCTCCTTCCATTGTGCCTGGAGTACATGAACACTTTGTCACCCACCTTGCTGCACAAACCAGGCCCTTGGTGAACATCCATCACTGGTTTTGGTTCAAACAAATTACCCTTCCTTTAAGTGTTGAGGGCAGCAGAAATGTGTGTTGTTGTGCGACTCTCTATCCAAGAGAGAAGGCTTTTAAGTTAGAGTGAGAGTGACGTGTCATGTTTCCATCGTCTGATCTGTCAATGTTTCACATTGACTGAAAGGCATTGTGGGAGAACAGCCTTAAAATATCTTTATAGTCTATTCATCTACAACTTTAATAATTAAACACACTTCTTCTGCCATGTCTTGGATGGAAGTGCAACGATTCTCTCAGATTAGGGGAAGCACTATGACAAAGTTTGGATTCATTAGAAATTCTACACAATTACATTAAAGGACACATTTCTTCCATTATCTCTATCAATCTACATGAGGGATATAGTGTGAAAGATATGAAGGGGTAAAAAGGGCCAACACAAAATAAATTAATATATATATATAAACATAATTATAAAATGAAATGCTTGAATAAATACTTATAGAATGTAATTCTTAATCGTGTTATATTAATGTGTGTATTTATTTCTTTATTTATGTATTTATTAATTGATATATACATTTATATATTTCAACATTTTCCATCACATTTATACTTATTACATTGTACATTGTACATTTATTTATTCATCCTTCTATTTTATGTATATAGACTTTGATTTATCTGTGGTGTAACTTGCTGCAGCAAAATAAGTGTGTCAATTTCATCCATTAAAAGTCAGGGGGCAGGTGAAAGCCTCTGATTGGTGAATGAACAGCATTACAGAACCAGCAGGCTCAACCAGTCGATAAACCTCTCAAGTCAAGTCAAGTCAAGTCAAGTTTATTGTCACTTCACAGTTTACAGTTTAGTATAAAGCAGTGATGTGAAAATCTTGTGTGCAATACCCGACGACAGACAGCAGTTATAAAATAAGATAAAATAAAAATAGATAAAAATAGAATAAAAATAGAATAAAGAATATAAAATAAAAATAAAAAAATGCAATTTATAAAATGCAAAAATCAGCACAGAAAAGAGCAATATGTATATATAAATCAATGTAATAAAATATACATTGTTATATGTTATACGCCCTTGTTCAGCAGCCTGATGGCCTGGCTGTGGAAGCTATCTCTAAGCCTATTTGTACGACACTTGATACTGCGGTATCGCCTGCCTGACGGTAATAGTGAGTACAGTTCGTGGCTGGGGTGGGCAATGTCTTTTATAATACGTTTGGCCTTGGCCACGCACCGCTGGTTGTAAATGTCCAGGAGGGAGGGGAGCTCACCTCCAACGATATACTGGGCCGTCCGCACCACCCTTTGAAGCGCTCTGCGCTCGAGTGCCGTGCAGTTCCCGTACCAGGCGGTGATACACCCTGTAAGAACACTCTCGATGGTGCCGTTGTAGAATGTTCTCAGGATGCGGGGGCCCATGCTGAATTTCTTCAGACGCCTGAGAAAATACAGGCGTTGTTGGGCCCTTTTCACCACGTGTGTGGTGTGCGTGGACCATGTGAGGTCCTCGGAGATGTGCACGCCGAGGAACTTGAAGCTGCTGACCCTCTCTACTGCAACGCCGTCGATGGAGATAGGGCTGTGCTCTCCCCTCTGCCTCCTGAAGTCCACGATCAGCTCCTTGGTCTTCTTGGTCTTCTTCTCGATCAAGCTATGAGTTTGCACTGTGACAATTTGTTCAGTGAAGCCTTCAATCTGATCTCAAGAAGCATAAGAATGGGCATTTCCCTCCAGCGGTTCAGCTACAGCCAATATATACCATTGTAGCACACAAGGTGTCATTAGGATGTTTCCCAAATGGCTGAAATGTTCATATATTTGTTCTACCGAGAAATCGAGAGTTTCGTCACTAAATAAATAACTATATAACTAAATAACTATTCTATTTGCTTATTTTAGAAATGTGTGCAAAGTAGTGTAGTCCGGATGACCGTCAGGTGGTAGTTTAACCGTAGTCACCTCTTTTAAAATGACTTTTTGAAACCCGGGCCCTTAGGGGTAGGTGTTTGGTGGGATACCGGGAACCCTGGCGGTTGGTCAGATGTTATTAAAACCCCTGGTGAGTCTGGGACGATCTCAACAGACAACGAGAACGAGCTGCGTCTAATCCCCTCTAATGATGTTTGAGTGCAAGGTTGGATTTGGCTGAACCACAGTAAGTTCATAGTCGTTAGAGTCCATAGGTATTCCTCTAAGCACTGCTAGTTGCTGTATGGAGACGTTGCCCTGAGAGCAATGAGAATGAGTTAGTGGCGCAGAGAGGTATGGCGTCATCTTGTTGTGCTCCGGGTAATACATATCGCAATCCAACATTATCTTCGATGGGGACAATGGAGGATTCACGGGGGAGGCAGGGAACAAAGCAGGTGTGTGAAGGATATGTTTTTGGTGTTTTTTCCTGTCATGTTAAGGGCATTCTGCTTGTATAGCTGTTAGTTTCAAAGGGCTATCAAAGAGAAGCTTTTTATGACACCCTTGGGGTAAGGAAAAACTCCCCAAATCTATAGGAAGAAACTTTGAGAAGGAAAATAGATAAGGGACGGTTAGGAGTGCAATGAGCAAACAAACGAAAAAATTGTACAAACTAGTGCCTCTTCCATTTTAGATTAATCATAACAAACGTGATGACTACCAACTCAATATTGATGGACTTTGTGTATTTGTACCAAAAAATGCTGTACCATAATTTGAGATGATGTGATGTGGCATGATGTAATATGACATGACAGGATATGACATGCCAAATATGTTGCGTCTGATTATGAATGGCGCCGTCAATATGATAACGCACCAACCGACACCTGTAGTGGAATTGATTTCTGAACCCTGTAGTGTAGATTATGCATTCGAAAGCAACCTTTATTATATAAAAAAATTAAAATAAACAGGCCTGTAATCCATGGCCCCCCAAACCAGCAGTCTCTATACACCACAGAGGCCTAGTTAGGCATCTGTTTTGCGGTAAAGGCAAACATATCTTCTTAATTGTGCCACAAGTGAAGAGAGAAGCCAGCCTGAATCCAGCAGCTCTGCAGGGACCATATGGTGGCAGGATGCAACCACAGATTGAACGACAGACACAGCTAATTATTTTTGAAGAAATAATATTGTGCTAATGAATCCAAGCATATTGGGTTGTACATGGAACCCGTTATCTGTTCACCCAGTCCAGTGGTGTTATAAATGTGCAAAATTAGAACACAATTACATCAAGAAACACTCATAAAAATACAGTCCAGTACAACACTGTACTTACTGTGTTTGCCAAAAACACAGTTTGGTCATACATTGACATATAAACACACACAGACATATTTTTTCCGCCCTTCTATCCTTTCAATACTTACTTTTGTTGTTTTTGGTGTCATTATTCTACACCTTCTGCTTCATTCAATATGTGTTCATTCTGACAATGACAGCCGTTCTACAACAGCTGCACATCTTGACAACAATAAATGTGCCAATTTCATCCCGCAGAAAGGTACGTTTCAATGTGTGGCCCAACATAACTTACCTTTTGTACAATTACACTGTCACACACACACACACACACACACATACACACACACACACACACACACACACACACACACACACACACACACACACACACACACAGGCACACACACACACAGGCACACACACACACACACACACACACACACACACACACCACTGCTGTGACTAAATGGGGGCATTCACACAGAAATACACATCACAGGCGGGTCTGGAGAAGACAATGAAAACAAGAACATAAAGTGAACACAATATGCATAAATGTAGACGAAAATATAGTTTTGCAGCATGAAGGCTCAGTGACTCGTTGAGCTGCATTTCACCCAAATGTCCCGATGTCTGGGATGAATATAGTAGGCTATCTTTTTTATCAATTTTTACAACAATTACCTTCAGAAGACTAGGGAGCAAAAACATGTTAAGGTGGGAGGGTAACAGCATTCCCTCGAGACAATTCAATCATGGACATACAGGAAATACCAGTTGGGTTTCCTGTCAGTGTAAGTGCTGTGGAGTCCTGTCCCTCTGCAAAGATTCTCAGGGCGCAGGTCCTGTGAGCTAGACACATGAATGGCTTCGTAATACGATGACAAACATGTTAGATCGGTACTTAGCAGAGTTAGGGCTGTACAGATGGAACAAATGGGTCTTACGCCATCTTGTTCTCCCTTTGAAACAAGAGGAGGCGTAAACATCACTCAAAATGATGTTCACAACAGAGAGGAGCAATAACTGGGCTAAGGAAAATAGCTGCAATTTCTACATGAATATAAACATTATTAGTTGAATAACTAGCCACATATGAATGGAGGTAGTGTTCTAAACAACGTTATTGTCTAAAGGATTCAATCACCTTTTTGGATTCTGCCACATCTGTCCTTTCATGAACGGTCTCATCTTATTAATTTGTTAAAAACATTCTAATTACTTACATTACTTGCTTACATTATGTTAATATTTTATGCCATTTTGTTGCTGACTACCATTACAAATGCAGGAAGTAGACCCAGGGAGTTCAGGGTGGAACTTGAGGATGCACATCCTGGTGCAATTCCATTCAATTGTAACGACTAGCGGGTGAAACCGAAAATGGACCAAGAAGATTTTGTTTTTGGTCATGGGATTGTCGTACCCTATGGATTCCAGTTGGAATACACAGAAGAAGATCTGGCAAATTTGCAGGCTGATCGTGTGACAGCGAGTCCGTGCGGGCTGAGATCACGGAAAAACTGTCCATATTTCTGACATTTAAAATTAAATAACTGATCCAAAAATGAAAGGCCACACACTTGGGCAACACACTTGACGCAAGCAACCTAAAAAACTGTCTCAGTGCACACAAATACCCAGGTGGATGTGAAAATGACCCACGAAGTGTCATAAAGTGAAATCCTCCTTTAAGAGCAAGGTTGGACTTGTCTCATATCTTAATGAGTAACCTCCATTCAGATATGATTTCATATCAGTGTCATATTCCCTGGTGTCTCACACCTCGATAAAAATTAATTAGAAATGCGGAATATTTTTTTGAGAATCATCACGTATGCACACAAGCCACGTCCACACATCTCTGCATTACCACCGCACACCAAATCAAGAGTTGGAGATCTGCCTCCATCATCTGAGATTGATGCTGTGAAAGTACAGACGGGCCCCAGTAAAGTCATTACCAGGACTACCTGGAAGCCATTACCAGCAATGATGGAAGAGAATCCCAAGGGTTCAACAGAGAGGCAGCTCCATGGATGACAGGCGGCGAGTTGAACCACAGGAACACGGGGAAATGGTTAGAGCACAATTCCTCATTCTCAATCACTGCCATGGGCTTGACTTTGAAACTTAGAAAATAATTTCACTTACAGTGGAGTTATCATTCTGGTCATGGCTGCCATCTGAGCTAAAAACATAACAACTCATGCCTGAGAACAACGCTGCACAAAACTTTTGAGCTAATGTTTTTCATGGCATTCTCTGCAATTTTACAATGTGTGTTTACTTATAGACTTAAATGTGTCACAACTGAAATAATTCATGAGCTACAGTTAAGTTTCTAAGCTAAGTTCAGTTTCACTTTCTAATTCACTTTCTAAGTAATTTAAAATGCAATAATATTTTTACTGTTTTGTTCGCCTTATAGTGTTGATGCCAGTAATGTCTAATTCATGACAAATACAGGAATACCGTTTTGGGTTTACTTGTACATAATGAGTTTGCATATTCGTGTTCGCCTTAGCTCGCCTTGGCGCAAAAGCAGGATAAAAACACTGTGGACATTTTCATTGTAAACGGCAACGTTGGTGGTCCACAGCATTTAAAACATTCCCATTAAACCCTAAAGAGTGGGTGCCTGTCTGACCTAAATACTGAAAGCTATGTTAAGCCGTGATTGGCGGAGGAGGGCACATTGTTGGACAAGGTAAGTTATGTCTGAACTGTCCACACAGAAAACAGCTGTCTGGTGGCTTTCAGTCAGCTTCACAGTGATAACTGCACGATGGGATTTATACACCGCTAAAGCTGGTTGAAGCCTGACAGTAAACATGCTCACATTTGAGTCATGCAGATAAAAAGGAAGAAAAACCATTTCTCAATGGCTGGAACATATTTGTGTATGTTGTGTCCAAGGCGGTAAAGCAAGCTGAGGTCAGGTATGCGCAATACCTCATTAGATACGGATCCTCAGGCGACAGCGCTGACTAAACTATGCGTTTGTCATGGTAGATTGACGGGAGCTTTTCATGAAAGTAAATAAACAGAAATAAGACGGGTAAGAGATGTAGGGCTCATAATGTGTGTGTGTGTGTGTGTGTGTGTGTGTGTGTGTGTGTGTGTGTGTGTGTGTGTGTGTGTGTGTGTGTGTGTGTGTGTGTGTGTGTGTGTGTGTGTGTGTGTGTGTGTGTGTGTGTGTGTGTGTGTGTGTGTGTGTGTGTGTGTGTGTGTGTGTGTGTGTGTGTGCAATAATGATAATACATAGTATGACAAACATGAAAATAAATCACATCGGTAGGACTCCACGGTTGGAGAAGCCGTTCCAGATGGAAGAGGGCTCCTCTTTTCCTTTTGGAATGTATTGATTTCCATCTGCATATGAGATTTCTTTTGAAAAAGGATCTTTAAAGTGCTTTGACGAACCAAATTGTGGTAACCAAACGAAACCTTCACATTTTATTCCCGCGGTGCTAATTGCTTTATTGTCAGGTGTGATTCACACACTTCTTTTTCATTCAATGTTGTGTAGTGTTTTCAATGCTATCTGTTCTCTAATTTACAAGGTGAAGTTTAAGTGACCTTTGATTTGCTTGAGTTTGATTTGCATGTATGGTTGCTTGATATTATTCCAACCAAAGCGATCGCGGGTAGACAAACAAAGCAAACTTGAACACACGCACTGAAAGCCATGAATCATTTAGCCTAGCCCATGCTGTTCATGCTGGACAACAAACTGGTCTGGCAAGAACTCCTGAGCGGTTTTAACAAGAGCCAGAGCCGTCTTTACTTCCTGCGGCGGCTCCGTCCTTCACTTTGCAACAGATTCTGAATGTGTTCTTACATTCGGTGGTCAGCCAGTGCATCTTCTCCGGATCGTGTGCTGGGAAGCAGGTGAGATCAGCAGACGCCAACAAGATCAGCAGGATGTCATGAAGGCTGGCGCTGTCCGGGGGTCCAGCCTGGACTCCTTGTTGGTGTGTCTGAGAGAGGAGCTGCGCAAGCTGCGTAGTATCCTTGACACAACTCTCACCCTCGTCCATCAGGTGCCTGACTCAATAGAGCCCTTAGCAACAGAGCTCATTCCGCCCAGGTGCACCACAGAACCCATAGGACGTCCTTTCTTCCTGTGGCTATTAGCTCTATAATTCCTCTCCCTCGGTTGAGAGGGACAGTGGAGACTTCGTGACCTGAGGCAAACGTACTTATTTTTCTTTTATTTTTGGTCACGCACTGTAATCATCTCTTGTACTTTTGCGACTGTTTACATAGTTGACAAAATCCAAATTCACTTTTCACTTTTTCACTTTCCACATTTCCCTTTTCAGTCTTTTCAGTGATTATTTATTAATTATTATTACTGCCGAATTTGCACTATACGTATTGTGTGTATTGTTATACCTAAGTACTACTGTTATAGATGACTGTAAATTATCTTCACTTATCATACATTTAGACTTCATTTAGAATTCTTTTAACTATTTTTGTATAATAGTTTTATTTTAGTTAGTTTGTTGTTTTTTGTTTTTAGCTTTAGGTTTTAGTATCTTGTGGTGGATTTATTCCCCCGTGTCAACTGTTGCCCTTAATTGTCCCTCGATTAATAAAGTTTTCTGAATCTGAATCTGAATCTGAATGAATGAACCCCTTATTCCAAACACATGCATCAGATTGACATGCAGAGTTCAGTTGAATTGAGTCATTGTTCTGTGCATGCTTAGGGAAATATATATATATATATTTGTTTCCTCTTTGGGATCAAAGGAACATGAAATATGAATGAACAAGAAACGAGAAATATACCTCTCCAACAGGATGGGCTCTTGACCCTGTACTCTCTACAGCCGACATAATGGACATAGTGTAGTGCCTAAGGGCAGTGGTTCCCAAACTGCAGGGCCCCCCTTTTGAAGATAATGCAATGTCCCCCACCTACATGCACCCAGATAAAGACACTCTCAGTTACATCTTTGCTGGCACACTCCAATAGAATATATATTAAACTTGAATTAATACAGAATAAATACACACACGCAACGGCAAATCTAAATAGGAAGTAGTCACCTTTACGATATTGCATCATTTATATTTAGCCTCGCCGCGCCCCCACTGTCGCAACTCCGGAAGGAACGTGCTCCCCAGTTTGGGAACCACTGCTTTAGCGCGTGTGTGTAGTGTGTGTGTGTGTGTGTGTGTGTGGTGTGTGTGTGTGTGTGTGTGTGTGTGGTGTGTGTGTGTGTGTGTGTGTGTGGGGGCAGGGGGGGGGGGGGGTCAGGTGTGTTGCTATCTATACTGCTTATGGAGTGCTTACTTTTACTTGGATCTCTGGACTGCGTGACTACAGAGCTTGTATGTAATGGCCTGCCAGTTTCCTCTGGGTTTGGAGTTTGTGCTCCAGTTTCAGCCTGCACACTAAAAGACGTAGTGCTTGGGCATGGCTGGCGGTGAGCAAGGTGCCGACCTCCCAAACGGAGCCCGGCCCCAGGGGGTCCTCTGGGCCGGTTAGGACGGCTCAGTTAGCAGGGGGCAACGTTTAAACCCCCTCTACTAGCTTCCCAGAGTTCGGGAAAAAAATGTGTTACGTTCTTCCTCGATGGCACTAGTCTAGTGCTGTTCCATTACTTTTGAGTTAATGTACTCTGCATTGCACCTGATATTCAGAAGAGATTTTCGGGTAATTTTCAAATAAAATAGCAGAATAAAAAACATGCAGAATACATTTAAATGGTAAACTTGTGAAAAAGACACCAGATTAGCCCTTTTCCCAGGTGCCCATTGTCTTCACTGTCTGATCATCAATCGCAGACTTGCATGAAGGAAAACATAAGAGAATTGTAAGTAAAAGTCAGGTGAATGATATTAAACTGAGACGTTTATTGTTCTGTCACGTCATTGTTCTGTCAGTCTTGTCAGAGAGAGAGAGAGACACCGCTCAGAAGGTTAAATTATTTTAACTGGATCAATACCGCGCTATAAATCGAATGGAGTTCTGAAACGGCAAGCGATGCATCCCGGGGGACACGACCATACCGCCGCGCTCAGCATTAGCCTGGTGGATGACCTAGGGACATGGCCCACAGTTGACCCCACGGCTAACCACCATGTCAATTAATGCTGGCTCCCTCTCCGGGGAGTGCCGAGGCTGTCAGAGTCTACCACCATGCAATTTCCGTTCTCTCACTTCCTATGAGTTGTGTATGACAGTTAACAGTCATACCGGGAACGAGAAGAAAAACAGTTATTTGGACAAATAATTTGACAAAGCAATATCACAAACATTACGGAAATGGAACTTCCTCTATCCGACACCCCTGCCTGTCTCTGCCCTTTTGCTGCTCAACCCATGTTACTGAAAGTCCCTCCCTCTTATTGATGGCAACATTTATCAAACAAATGTGTTTGAACAACTCTTTTTAGTGTCCGGCATGCACCGGATCTGTAGGACGTCCATGGCCTTTTCCCACTGCTCACACGCCCCACTCGCTGACTGACTATCGTACCATTCACGTTGGCTGGCTGCCAAAGTCCTACGTCTGGTGCAGTCGTTTGAAACAAGTGGGACGACCAATGAATGAGCAGGAATCCTTGTCTCGAGGACGTCATGAGTGATGAGTCAAGTGAGATCCGAGATCAAACTAAGATCAAATGAACTGCTCCCTCCAACTGGAATGTGAGTGAAATTCACTCAGTGAACGAGAATTTGAATAATAATAGTGTTACAAAAGTATTACAACTGGAAAGGTTTGATTAATTTTCATTGATCAACTCCAATGATCCGATATTGTGAAATGACTCATTCCACTCATCACTATGTCAGGATTGGCAGTTCTGCCTCCCCGTGTTCACAGCCCTCGCCCAGGTCTGGACACTGGAGTCCATATTAGCGTGTTGACTTGATTCTCTTCAGAGCTTGCATTCATGTTACTTGCCAGACGGAATCATTCGAACCTGCGTATCCATTTGGCCCACTCTTGCGGCTTTGAAAAGTCAAAGGACTCGTGAGGCTGGATGCTGAACGCAGCACTTGAGCCTGGCGCCGCTCTCTGGGCTTAAGCTGCTCCCGCATCAGTATTATCAACCATGCTGTTCGTCCTCCCTTCTCGCCGTCAACCAGCTCCAAATGACACTTATTGTCCGTTTAACACTTAATTTTCGTGTTTAAATAGGCGGGTTTAAATATTTATTTTGTTCGGCGCCAGTTCATTATGTACTGTTTCGTTGGTTGTTAGACTCATACTTTTTGAGACTTGTACTTGTGTCATGTAAGAGTTCATCGTCATGTTTCCACGTCATGCCACCGTCAGGTTTGTTTGTAATTAGGTTTTTTGCTTTTGAGGATTTTTGTATTACTGCATTTTCCAGTAAAGACTCTTTATTTTGATACGTGTGTCATCATGACGTGCATTTGGGTTCACTTCCGAAGTCCCCGTTCCTCATTCTCCTCGTCTTCCCGTGACACACTACTCCCTCTCTGAACCCATGTAACCCAAGTTCCGCCCTCTCTCTCGCCCACGGATTTGAAGAACCTCGTTCCCAGGCCTTTCCTTGTGAGAGGAAACTAGGTCAGAGAGCGCCTATATCATGAACCTATCCCTGTCTACTGGAACAGTTCCATCTACCTTCAAGACTGCTGTGATAAAACCTCTACCGAAGAAGCCCGGCCTAGATACAGAAGTACTTAGCAACTATCGGCCCATCTCTAACCTTCCTTTCCTTTCGAAAGTACTGGAAAGAATTGTAGCTGACCAAACCATCAATTATCTGATGGTGAACAATTGATTTGAACCCTTCCAGTCTGGGTTTAAAACCTTCTACTCCACTGAAACTGCTGTGACTAGAGTAGTTAATGATCTTCTCCTTACCATGGACAGCAATGCAAGCTCCTTGCTGGTGCTGCTCTACCTTAGTGCCACTTCGACACAATCAACGAACACTATGTTGGCATTAAAGGTTTGGCTCTTCTCTGGTTTAGATCTTACCTCACAAATAGAAAAGAAAGCAAACAAATAGAAAGCAATTTGTTCTTTGTGATGATTCACAATCAAATCACTGTAACCTAAGCTTTTGTCCTCCCCAAGGGTCGGTCCTTGGTCCTCTGCTCTTTGCAATCTACATGCTCCCTCTTGGTGATATTATTCGCAGTTATGGAATAAGTTTTCATTGTTATGCTGACCCAAATCTATATTCCTATCAAGTCAAACGACTCCTCCCAGATCCAGAAAGTTGAATCCTGCCTGACTGCAATTAAAATATGGATGTCCCAAAACTACCTGCAGCTTAACACAGGAAAAACAGAGATGATAATCATCGGTCCGAAGAAACAACGACACTATTTGAAGATGTCACACTTACTTATAAAATCCTACACAGATTAGCACCCTCATACCTGAAGGACCTTATTATTCCCTATTGTCCTTCTCGGCCCCTCCGGTCTTCAGGAGCCGGCCTTCTATTAATCCCAAAAGTCATAAAGAAATCAGCAGGGAATACAGCGTTCTCCTACCGTGCGCCCTATTTGTGGAACAGTCTGCCACCTGTAATCAGGGAAGCAGACTCTGTTGAAATATTTAAATCTAAACTTAAAACCTACATTTTTACATTGTCGTTTGGCACCTAGGAGTGCCCCTCAGCTCTCATTAAAGCTAAATCTACCCGTTAGCTAGCACTAGCCTACCCCTGCTGCCGATAGGTACTAGACTAGAGGTTCTCTACATGTTCCTACCCCATCTAACCATACCGCAGTCTGCTTCTGTTTTCCAGTGTGCTGCTGTGATCCCCACCTGAAGCATACCGGCCAGCACCACACACAAATGATATTCTCATTTTAATATTTGTATATTATATGTATATTATTATAATTGTTTTTGTACTTTACTATGTACATTACTATAAGTCACTTATGGCACCCATTGCACTCCTGAACCGTCCCTGGAAGGAGAGATCCCCTTCCACTCAGCGTTCCTTCTCAAGGTTTCTTCCTCCATCATTAAGGGTGTTTTTTCTTTCTAGGGTTTGGGGGGGTGTTGTAAAAACATGTGGCCTGTGAAGCCCTTTGAGACTGTAACTGTGATTAAGGGCTATACAAATATAACTGACTTGACTTGACTTGACTATATGTAAAAAGCGTATCAGATAATACTGCATTGTTTCAATGAAACATTGTGTTTTTCGAAATGTGTTCAGAGGTATTCACATTGGCTGATCGCCAAGGAGGCACAGAGGCAAAAGTACAAGCTGAAGCAGCAACACTATGAATCACACGCAGGCTGACAGACAATAATGTCAAGTTGAAATTCCCCACTGTCATCGATGTGATGCTGTAATCCAAAGTAGTTTGACGCATTTGACTGCAAAACACTTGATATGACAAAAGTAAATACTCCCGCACATGTGCAGATTCGGCAACCTGGTAAATTTTGATACAAGTTATATTCATACTGGATCAAAATAAACAATGTCATAGTTTTCCTTTTAGTATTTTCCTTTGCTGAGCAAAAGTGACAATAATTAAAGGCCTTTTCCATATTGTCTTACTGTGGTCCTATTTTAAACAGCATGCATGGCAATGAATTACAATCATTTCATTTCTCACCTTTTCTCACCTCAAGAATTACCTAAATGTGCTGCTATTAGCTTTTAAGAAATGAAATCGCCAAGAGGGGTCTGAAAAAAGTAGCTAAATCTAGCGAAAGAGAGAAAGTCACCGAGTTGGCAACAGTGCAGGGGGATTGAACCGGGTTAATTAGTTCACCGTGTTCCCTCTGCTCTCCACTTATTCATTTGTCTTTGTTAGTCCCTTCCGTGTGTTTGTTGCCAGCAATGGCAGATTCACCTCTACGTTTCAATTGAAACAGGCCTCACGATCCCAGGGGCCTCGAACTGAGCCCATATCATCCATTAGTATAACATTATAAGAACAGTGTTTGGATATTCCTAAACATCTCAATGACCCTTTGGTGCGTGGAGTTTTATCTCTGTTTGCTTGATCAGACAGTGACAGTTTTTTTGTTCCCTTTTTTGAATTCCTTTATGCTGTCTGCATTTGGGGGTTCCAGACCCTGCATGGGTCTGGAACAAGATTAGCAGGTTGGTGCACGCATGTGTTCCGGGCATGATCAGTGTCATCAGAACAAGTTTTTCAAGAAACACATTTTTACTTTTAACTGACTACCTGTTGCATGATTTTTTAAAGACAGTGCTGTACAATAGGATGGAGCAACAGGGGCAAATAAAGCTTCAGGAGTCGTGTCAGCTTCACGTGGCTGCTGGGTTTTAAAGGCCCGCGGGGGGGTCGTGGTGGGGCGGGGGAGACATTACGGGGGGTGGGGGTGGTGGGGGGGGGGGGCGGCATATTCCAACACCCCAGAGAAGAAACAAATTGCTAATGATGCAATCAAATTGTTCATTCGGTTGTGCCAATAAAGACATCCCTCCAGGCCTCTCTTCACCTGTTGTTAGTCTCCTGGGGATTCCTGTCAAGTGCTGACAGTTAGGGGAAACATATGGCTGCCTTCATCTGATAACCGTGAGGAGAGGAGTGGTCCCTCTGAGGCCCGCTTGACCCGATCGCATTTGACAGAAAGTGGTTATTTTGACCTGAGATCCCCGCGCATGGCCCAATGATGTTTACGTTCTTGAGGGAAATCAAACGTCAGTTTGTGACAAGATGTACAACTTGTTTGGCGGTGTAGGGGACAAATTATTAGCAGCTCGTTCCAGCGTTGCGACGAAAGACGCTGGGAAAACTCATTTTAAATGTGTGCCGCGGCCCGAATCACATTGTGTTTACCACGTGAAAACAGCTCACACTCTTGTATTGGTTTAGTTTTCCAGTATGGAGACAAACGAATAACGCCCAAAACACAACACAAGTCATTTCTATTAGACCCTAGGCTGAGCTCTGACATTTACCTGTGTGTACGTATATATATATATGTATATATATATATATGTCAATTGTATTGTTGTGTGTGTATATATATATATATATACAACAATACAATTTACATATATATATATATATATGTATATATATATATATATATATATATATATGTAGGTTATCATGTCAATTTAATTATTGTATATATATATATATTTACACAAACAACAATACAAATTATATTCAAAAATACAATTGACATAACTCAACCATTGTGTGTGTGTCTAACCAGATCTGTAGTGACTGTACATCATGGGACTGTATGTCGGTGTCACGGATCGATGATACTAAGCGAGCGTCAGAATTGGTGAGCGCTGAACTGAACTGAACTGAAGGAGGGAAGGCACCCCCCTCTGTGTTCTGAACTGAACACCTCCAGCTCCCCCTGCTGAGAGCTGCACATGTCACAGTGTCGGTCGGGAGTAAAGAGCCTGTTTGGTTGGGGCCGTATGCCAGCAGCTCCCCGTATACACCGGAGACGCACGGCCCTGGAATCCTCCTTCACTCGCCACACCTACCTTCGTATTCTCACCCTCCATATGCTATTGTTGTTTATTTACTGGTCTATCGTTGGTTCATTTTGAGTAGGGCTTAACCTAGAATTTAGACTAACAACCCTAAGCTTTCTTCCAGTTAATCTTTTAACTCGTGTCGACATGCAGGTGACTATTATTATGATTTCTCAAATTAAAATAACATTGGCAAAGTCAAAAAGGTACAGCTTCAGAACAACATTCTAGTGGTCTATTTGCGTCAATTTAAATTATATAATAGTAGTAATAATCAGAAGACTGTGGTGGAACATTATGGGACATAATTCACCGTTGTATATAGTGTGTGTTGCACCACGGACCTGTTAGAGAGCGTACCGTGTTGTTGTAGTTTTGGGCTACCTTGACAGTAGCAGGTAGCAGATGGGTTTCCCCTTTGTTAAACCTAATGGAAAATAACTCCAATAAGTGTGGAGTTCCATACTAAACACGCCGCCTCCGACTCCCATTCATCGGCTCAACAAGACAAACTAATCTATCAAAGCATCCTGTCTTTTCCAAAATGGCTAATATCAACATCATCGTAATATCCAAGTCACGCATTTGGATAAGAATTGGCATGTTTAGACTAGATCGAGGGCAGAATATCGCCTTATAGATCCACTCAAACAAAGAAATTTGTA